>JAJMID010000004.1:240878-288850 GCA_030583405.1 Sugiyamaella americana | reverse complement strand
GATAAACGCTCCCCGCTCCCGCAGGTCGTCCGAGCGGGTCCGGACAGCGCCCGGCCGCCGGAGGCATTATATCCTTATTTAAATATTTCTTCATTCCGAGCGTAGCGAGGAACAACGGGTCCGGGCAGAGCCCGGCCGCCGGAGGCAAGAAGGGGGAGGTTATTAAGTTTTGTCTTCTTGTTTTAGTTGTTCGTTATTTAGTTGAGTGGTTGCTTTTGCTTTCTCTTCTGCTAATGCTAAGTATTTTCGCTTGGCTTTTCTTTTCTTTGTTCGTGCTTTATTTTGTTTATATTTAGCTACTATTTCTGCTCTACTTTGCCCTGGGGGTGCTGTGATTTCTTCTACTTTCATTGCTAAGATTTCTCTTGCTTTTGCTCGGTTTTGTTCACGTGATCGCGAGAATTGCGATGATACTACTATTCCTGTTGGTATATGTTTTAATTGAACTTTACTATTTGTTTTATTAATCTTTTGTCCTCCCTTTCCTCCTCCTTTAAGAAATACTTCTTCTATTTCTTCTTCATTAATTTTTGGTCGAGGTGGTAATTGATTGGCTTTTAGTAGCGGTGGAGTTGAGATATGAAGTGACCTTATCGAGGATTGTATTGATTGTTGTATAGGTTGGACATACTTTTGATCTTTTATATGGTTCGTTAGATGGTTCTTCAGATTAATCCAAGTTCTTATTCGCAAAAATGATGAAATCATTGATGAGATGAGAGAGAAATTGAAAAGGAGTTGTTAATGACGAGATGGAGATGAGATGATTGAAGGACAAGGCTGAATTTTTTCAGGGTCCTTCCTTATGTACGGTATAAAAGCGTTGAAATTTTTCAGGGTCCTTCTGCTTTATGTAATGTAGATCTTGAATTATAAGAAAGTAAAAACATAGACTGTATTGTAATATTAGCTGGTATTACTAATAATGGAAGAATTCTCTAACTTTCTTTTAAACTCTCTTAATAATTTCGAAAATTATGATATTATAAAACAAGGAAGTATTCCTGATGAATTACTTCACTATCTTAAGTTAACGATTCACGATAATTCTATAAGATCGCAATTTGGTACTTCAGAAGATAGCTGGGTAAAGATTTCTCAAATATTTGAATTATCTCGATCTGCTCGATCTAATAACCGTAACGTTCCTTTTTTAAGATATTTAAATGGAATTGTATTACTAGGAAGAAATCTTGTGTGTACTGAAAGAGGTGGAGTAATAGCTTATAAATGTGGAGCTGGGGAGAATAGTTTATTATTATTAAATGATTTATTGGCACTTGAAACGTATGATCCTGAAGAAGAGAAGCTTATAGGATCGTTACTTCAGTTAATTTCTAATATGAGTAATGAGATGGTCACATCATCAGTAGTAGTTTTGAACTCCTCACCACTTCAATTTTTCTTAGACAATAGTAATTCCAATTCAATTGCTTCTTTTAAATTACTTCTTTCAAATGAAAACTTCTCCAAACCTACTCTTCAATTTATTGAATCATCTATGAAATTACTCGATAAAATAACATATATTACTGAATCAGAGTATGGCCAATCATTATTTATCGAATTATTAAATAAAACAGAAGAATGGTATTCCAATGATGATATATTTTTTTCAAAATTATTAAATAATATTATAACCTCAGTTCTATCTTCAAACTCTGGACCTACCTTCCTACAATCATTTAAAGAACCACTTGTTAATGAAAACCAAAGATTATCATTATTAAAAATCATAGATGCAGCTCTTGAATCTCTGTTACTAAAACCAAACACCCTAAACTGCGATTCACTACTGACCATCTTCTATCATGAATTAACAGTCGCATCTGCACAAGCAATTCCATTCATTAGATCAGCTGATACAAGTCCAGAATATTCTCCCACTTTATTATCACAATTAACAAATATTTGGAACAAGTTAATAATCCTTCTTGATATTCTCCAATCTATATTAGATAACAAACCATCTCTCAAATCGCAACTATTAAAAACAGATATACTTGAACAACTAATAACTCTCCTTGGAGAATCTCAAAAATCACTTCCACAAAGATCAAAACTAGCAGATATAAACAAAGCAGCATCCAAAAGCACCACTGGAGATGTAATCTCTGATCATGATGAACTCAAACCGGAAGATTTCCCACTCATCAAAGGAAAGATTATATATCTCCTCGGTACACTTGTAGAAAACAATTCCTCAGTACAAAACAAAATCCGAGAACTTCACGGTTTAGAATTAGTATTATCAAATTGTATGATTGATCTAAACAACCCTTACATCCGTGAACGTTCAATAATCTGTTTACGATATCTCCTAGAAGGCAATCCAGAAAATCAATCCTTCATTGCAAAAATGGAAGCAAAGGAAACGGTAACCGAAGATGCCCTCCATGAAGCAGGCTACGAAACAGAACTCATCAACGGTAAAGTAGCTCTTAAAAAACGATAATATTACTACTCCCGCATCCCCACATGCCTCCGGCGGCCGGGCGCTGCCCGGACCCGTTGTTCCTCGCGTAGCGAGGAATTTTCGCACCGATCTTTTATTGCTGAAGAGAAATAAAATCCAAGGTTAAGGAGTGAGTACAATACCATATAACTTTGTTCATCCTGCTATCCTGTTGATATATAAATTGTTCTTCAGTTCCTCCTATTCAATCGCTGCTTTTGACCGCAAAGTACATGATCTCAGGAAATTAATTAGATCCAAGCGAAACTAGATGCTTAAATAACTACTGATAAATTATCTTGAAAACCATATCACCTCCATCGTTTTAATAAGCGTTCACTTCTGTCTCTGGAGGATGTGTATGTTCCAAAGGTCGACTACTAGCTTGCGAAAAGAACGCTAATATATCGGTCCGAGCGGGGGTTTGAGTAGATCAATTCTGCCGGGGAATTCTGAGCGAAGCGAAGAACAACGGGTCCGGGCAGAGCCCGGCCGCCGGAGGCAAAGTGGGAGCAAGAGGATGCAATAAAGATTGATTCGAGGGATAAAATAAATAGGTAAAAAGAATGAATGTTTAGGGGGATTTTAATTTCCACAAACACAATCTTCGCAGGTACCAGACCGACAATCGTGTGAGATTAATGCTTCAGGCATTTGTTGGATGGGGGCACTTTCTGCTTCATCTTCGAGTTGTTTTCGACGGACTCGTTTGCCTTGTAAATAGATATATACTATTAAGATGAATCCAATGGCGGATGTGAGGATAAGGAGAAGTTCATAAGTAGGATTTGGATCTACTAATCGAGGATGCTTTTTCGATACTTGGTTAAATTCAATGATGAGGAGATTGAAAAATGCTGAAATGGCTAGGATGAAACCGTAAATGAGGGAGAAGGTGTGGAAACCAAATATCTTGATAGTATAATCAGATATAGCAGTGAAAAGAAGGGGGCGGTAGATGACAAATAATGAGATGGTTAGGATTGCTATAAAGACAGATCCTGACATAAGTTGAAGAAATCCAATGATTATTGAAAGGATATAGATGATTATGAATGAATGGAGAGTTGAAAAGTTATCAAGAAGGAATCCTATTATTGGAACGGAGATTATTGCTCCGATTGGTAAGGCATAATCAAAATAATCAGTTACTAATGTAACATTAGGACTGATTGTAATGGTATCACCATCTAATCTATACATGTACGCTTTCCATACAGAGGCGATAAAGAAGTTTATATGAAGAGTGGTAATAGAAGAAAATGCTGTAATGAGGATAAACCAAAAGCTACTTAGTTGTTGAGAAATTCGGGCATTATGAAGAGCACCCCATACTCCAGAAACTTCAGTAACATCTTTAACATAGTTTAGACTGGTTAAAGTTTCTTGATCGAAATCAGGAGTACTATTTTCACTTCTTAAAAGAAGAGGAGATGATTCACTGTTAAGAGAATCTTCATATTCATTAGTAGAGGTATTAGGAGATATAGAAGTGGAACGAGGAGGGGGATTAAGAGGAGCATTAAGTCTTGAATTCGTTTGAAAGGCACCAGTAAAATCAATTTCATCTTGATTAGAAGAAGTAGCCGGTTGGGTTGGTTCTGGTTCAGCTTGAGTTTCACTTTCATCATCGCGATATCTAGATCCTACTTGCTCTTCTCTTTCATCTTCCCATCCAACTCTACCACCTCTCTTTCTATAACCTTCATCATGATAATTATGATTTCTACCGAACACAGTAAATGGAGATGAATTTTCAATAATTCTATGTAATTCACCAATTGTTTTAAACCCTTTATAAGGCATAATGAAGAATTGAGTGATAAGTATAAAAACAGGAATTATCAAATATAAATTGAAAAAACTTGAAATTGATACAATAATTCCCTTTCTATAAAGTAATTTAAATACCAAAAAAACCCCTGATGAGCCATCCATACTAGCAGTTAATAAAGCTAATATAGTACCACCATATTTAGGAAATAAGTTAGTCAACTGTAAATAACTCATGAAAATCAATGGACTTGATATTCCAAAAAAGATATATCCAAGAATATAACCATCGATATAAGAACCAATTACAAAGGAAGTACCAGATTTAAACAATACACAGCCAAACGTTAATAAAATACTTGATAAAATACTTGATATTCTAGGACCATAAATATCTAAAATACATGATATTGGAAGAATAAATAATCCACTAAAAGTAATTGAATAAACAAACATTGAATTCAATCTTTGATCCTGAGCAATACAAATAATTGGATGTAAACTACCATTTTGATTCCAATTATCAATTTCTTTCTGAGTACAAAGATCTTTATAAATACCCTGATGAATAAAAATCTGTTTTATAGAAGAAAACCCAAAAATAGGGGCTCCTGAACATAAACAGATTATAATACCAGATATTAAGCTTATAATTTTCAATGATAAAGAAGGTTGTTGATTACGTCTTTTGCGACGAATTCTACTTGAGCTAGGCATGATAAAACGTCACTACTCTACTACTTCTCTGCTCTTGACTACTACTCTCTTCACTATTCAAATAATGAAAAAATATCACACAATCAATAATTAATTATCTTTTATCGATGCGCGACCGCCGTTTCACTTCTGCAATCAACTTCTGCATAATTGAAAATGAATAGAATGGCTGAACGTGACTAGCTGATCTTGTTCGTATTAACAGGACGGCTTAGCAAACCAAGCGAACTCCCAACCAGCCTCCGGCGGCCGGGCTCCGCCCGGACCCGTTGTTCCTCGCGTAGCGAGGAAAAGAAGAGGGGCCAGGGGCCAAATTTATTTATTAAACGAAAAATAGTATTATTTATTTGTTTCTATCGTAATACGAAGGAGGAGCGAGTCCGCGGCCGGATTAACTATGATAAACTACGTATAATCACGTGAGTCAAGCATGTACTGTAAGGAATGCTATCGTTCAATTGACATCGACTATGTCGAAGGTAAACGAGAGATAGAAGAGAATTTTTATCCCGAAGGAGTAATAAGGTCATTAGAGGTAATTGTACCCTTCTTCGTTAAGGGTATGTGGTTCATTAAGAGCGATAGCTTGCTATTCAGACTTTTGACCTAACCCGTAAATGCCCTGATCTGCGCAACTTAGGTTGACGTTATATTTCGGAATGACTAAGAGCGCTGGTTTAACGGGAGAAAGAGCCATAGAAATTCCTCGCGAAGCGAGGAACAACGGGTCCGGGCAGAGCCCGGCCGCCGGAGGCAAGAAACCCTCGTTAGAGGGATAAGAGAGTGGTGTAAATGTTAACGTTAACGATATTTGCGTAGTATGCGGTATTCTATAATAGGAAATCGTTCTTCATGAGGTTGAAAAATTAAATGCAGGATTAAACTGATAGGAGGATTGGATTGGATTGTTTGTAGTAGTAGTAAGGTGAAATGAATAAGATTTCTCTACGGTTAATCCCGTTAGAGAGTTTGGTGAAAAGGGTTGGTTTACGGCATTTATCGGGAAGTGTAGATCAAAAGATTGATGGTGGTGGTAGTGGTTCAGTTGGTGAACCAACTGAATGTGTGAATAACACGATCAATGCAGAATTCATAAAGAATAGTAAGGATAACGATAATCATAATGATAATGATAGTTACACTAATAATTCTTATGATTCATTAGACGACGAGCCTATTACCATTAATAGTCCTAAATTCTATCGTCATCGTAACAATGAACTACGGAAATATCATGGTTTGATGCCTTTAAAAGATAATTCATTGCATCCTTTATCAAATTTACTTATTAATAAATCACATCAACATAATATTGAACTAGAGAAATGTTCTATTTATGTGCAGACTATTGTTGATACTCTGTTATCAATGAGAATGAGTCTCAGTGAATCAAATACAGATTACACAACTATTTTACAACGTAAATACACATCTAAACCTTTACCAAAGTTCCCAAATTACTGGACAAAAGAATTATTAATTGATTACCTCAAAACAATAACTGAATATTATCATACAAATAGTAAATATTCATCACAAATTGGATTGATTTCTTTGATAGTAAATGATTTACTAAGGGTAAATAATCCATCAACAATGAATTATCTCTCAACAGATGCTTTTAATATTGGAATTTCGTATCATATTCGTAATAAAGATCTTCGATCTGCTCGTCAAATATACCAAGATATGCTCTCATCAGGTATTTCTGTTAATACCGATACTTTTAATCTTCTTTTAATAGCATCTAGACATAGGCTTAATGATAAATGGAGCATTCATCCATTAAAAGTAATTGATGGATATCTCAAGCAAATGAGAATAAAGGGTATTCCAATAAACATTGATACCTGGAATATTATTCTCTGTACAGTTCCTGAAGGATCAAATAAAGCAAAGATTCTTATGGAGATGTCAAAAAAGAATATTCCAATTAGTAAAAGAGGATTAGCATGTTGTGTTCAAGATATACTTGATCAAGTAGGTCCTAAATTAACAATGATATATCTTGAGAAGCAATTAAAAGAGTATGATATTGGAATAGATACTATAAATACGGTGATAAGTGGTATACTACGAGAAGGAGAGAGTGACAAAGTAAACGATGAAGACCAAAATGAAAGCAAATTACCGAAATCACACCAACCTTATAATAAAAACTATTCCAACAATGATATTACAGAAAAAGTTGATATTGCATGGAAATATCTTCATTATGCATTAAAAAAATGGAATCTTAAACCAACAACCAACGTCCTTAACACATTTGGGAAATATTTCGCAGAACGAGGAGATATTAACCGTTTCTTAGGAATTTACAGCACCATGACAAGCAAATATAACATTAAACCAAGTTGTGTAACATATCAATATATGATTGAATCAGCAGTTCGAAGTAGATTTCATAAATATAAATATGAACTTATAGAAATTCTTTATTCAATATCATCACAAGTACCGCGTACTAAAACAAGTCAAGTATGGATATTACGAGCTAAAAGTCAATTTCAATATTATTCGTCACAAAATCTCTTATCAAAAGCCACCTTCAAATTAACCAAGATACCAGCACCAGAACACAAACTCCTGTTCAATCAAATACAACACCTTCTTAAATGGGATGAACTATCATACAAACCAATCAACCTAACCAATATATCACCAGAACTTAAGATATCCAAATTACTTAATCTCTTTCCAACCGCCCCAAACTACAATCCCCAACATCACAAAATCGCCAGTCGTAAATTCTTCAGCAACATAACAAAACAGCATCGAACCAAAACCCAACAGCAAGAAACGAATCTCAAAGAACAACTAATCAAAAATGGACCCTATGAAAAATACGTTAACGATCTAACAAAAGAAGGTCTCATCAATCATTAACATGTATATATATATAATCTTATATTTATTTATTTCCTCCTTTTCCCACCATGCCTCCGGCGGCCGGGCTCTGCCCGGACCCGTTGCCCCGCTCCGCGGGGAAAAACTACAACAACTCCACCACTAGTAATAAGCTTCCCCGCGAAGCGGGGCAGCGGGTCCGGGCAGAGCCCGGCCGCCGGAGGCATGTGGGGACAGAAGGAGACGAAGACATAAATAATTATTAGGCACCTAGACCTTTGGCTACTTCACTTTGAAGAGCACGTTCACTACGAACATCGGTTAATTTAGCTACTGTTCTAAGATCTCCAATGATATCACGAGTTTTACCAAAATAAACCTCATTTAAGATATTTCGTAATTTGGATTCAATTTCTTCAATTAATGTTCCAATATTGTAAATATGTGACGATTCTTCCTCAACAGTAAGAACTCTTTCTGTTTGACGGGTTAAATTTCCACTGATATCAAGTGAACCAAGTTTTTCATTTCTATCTTTAAGATCTAAAATTACTGTTGATGTTATTCTATATGTTGCTGTTCTTCTACCTCCTTGTTCAACTTCAAAGACATGGATACTATCCCAAATTCCTGTTTCTGTAGTGGTTCTTTCAGCATCTGGGTCGTTAGCAGGGGGAGGCAAATGACCGGGTCGGGCTCTGCCCGAACCCGTTGTTTGGATGTATATACTTACTCTTTTTAAATAATGCTACTCCTGCAAATCCATCATCTTGATCCCAGAGATAAACACTTGAAATTCCTCCTTCGTAATATAAATCTCTGTAAATATCAAATGAATCATTAGCTAGAACTTCCAATTTTCTTAATTTGCTGCTTGGATGGGGTCCATCACTGATATGGGGAACGTATTCATCGCTCCATGGTGATCTATAACTATCTCCATCTCGGTTATAATCACAAGTTAGAAATCTCCTTTTGGTTGTAGGACATGTTTTGATATCTAGAGGTTGATCAACTGATGAAAGGAGATCTTCTGCCAGTGATGGTGAAATTTTACAAAGCGAAAGTAAATTCTTGGAAATATTCTTAGGATCTAACCGTCTAAGGAGGTCTAAAGAAGCATCAAAGGGGTCGTCAGACTGTCATTGTTAGTAATAAGATCACAATATTGTCTCAATTTTCTCTTTAACTTGCCATTTTTCAAAATTTATGATTCTTGTTTTTAATTGACTAAAGAATGAACGTCAATTGTATCAATTGGTTATATTGTTTGTTTCAGGGTCTTGATGAGATGATTGCGTTGGCTGGTAGATAGTCCTTTATTTACCTTTAGCGCAGGGTAATTGTTGAAGGTGAAGATGGAGAAGTGTGTGGTGGGGGTAGGTGGGGGTAGGTATATTCAACTTGCTTAACAGTAATAACATCTACATAGTGTAACAAATAGAGCTAATTTAGTTATATACTTATACAGTTGCCAGATTGTTTTGAATTCGATGTGCTTACAATCATAAATATCGCGTAACCCGCTTGACAACCACCACCCCCTTACCTTCCTCGCGAAGCGAGGAACAACGGGTCCGGGCAGCGCCCGGCCGCCGGAGGCAGCAGAGGTATAATGTAAATTATTATTAAATATATAAATACAAATAAATTAAAGATCTTCTTCATTATCAACTGTATAATTATCTTCGGGACCATATAATCTTGATGCTAAATCACCAGGTACTCCTTCATCTCCATCATCAATAAGATACCCTCTACCTCCAATGTATGTTAAAAGTACAGGGAGTAAGATTAAACTATGGGTTGATGCGACTAGTACTAGGGCGGTCCACATTCTGAAGTAATAAACTTCAAATATTTTTGATCTTGTGAATGCTAATACACAAACTCCAATGAGTTTGGTTAATGCAATACCACCAAATACAGACCCTCCTACACCGGTTAGGGCGTTGAAAGCACGGGATTCTTTTGAAATAGCAGTGAATCCTGCTATATCCATACGGGGGGTGAATGTATAAGCACGAGCAACATGAATACAAAATTCAATACCAATACCAACACAAATTACGAGATTAACAAGTGATACTGCGTTAAGGGAGATATTCCATAGTGCCATAACTCCTCCTATATTTGTTATAATAAATAAAACCACCATGCAAACGGTAAAAGATGTTCTTATCGAACCAAGAAGGATAGTTGAAAGAAAGAAGGTAACGGTTAGTGCAGCAGTTAAGAGGGTGAATGTATCTTTGATTATTGTTGAATATTGAGCAAAAAATATGTAAAATGTTGAATATGGGTAGGTTGGTATGCCAGTATGAAGCTGTATTGATTCGGCGATTCTTCTTGCTGATGCGTAGGCATTGATGAAATCTGCTTGCGATCGTAATGGGGTATGGGCAGTACGAAAGTTGGAAGTAATAATTGTTGAATTGGTAGAAATAACACTGTTACTATAAGGAGCTTTACCTCCTAATGGACATGGATCACTAGGAGAATTTATCCATATATTGAAATATTTTAAAAATTCTTCATCTCCATTTGGTAAACCATCCATTGTTATATCCCATTTTTTATTAGCATAACAAACATCGCATAAGCGGGGAGAAGAGAATGGAGGACATACTTGAGTTTCGTTAGTTCCCTTTCTAAATCTACAACATTGATCAAGGTTTGGATTAAGCCATTGAAGGAAATCATCAATCCAACTGGAAGTGGGGTCGTTAATATAGGATATTTCTGATCGCTTTCTTTCTTGTTCAAGGATATTCATCAAGGAGAATTCTTTACAAGTGGTGAATCGACCACAAAGTGCTTGTTGAGAAGATCTTTCTGTTTGTTTATAGTCATGAGTAACAAAGTATACAGGAGGACCAGATCCGAAATAATCATAAAGATCATTAAAATAATCCACCAAGTAAGAATCAGATGGTACTGCTAATCTTTGATCAAGTCCTAATTCAATTTTAGGTAAAAATGATAATGAAACTGCCAACCAAGCGGTGAATAAGGCGATTATAATTGGTTTAACTTTTGGAGATAGAATATAAGGGGCATAATATTTTCTTATAAGATCAGAAATAGTACTACTATCAGGGGAATTGGTAGTTATACTTGGAGATCCAAGTATTTGAGCAGTAAATGAAGAGAATGAACTTCTTGATATTCCTTCAGATATCCTTGGCAATCTTACACATGGTACACAATCAATACGATTATCTTCAGTTCTTCTTTGATCTAAACTTAAAGCAGATACAAACATTGTTAATTGAAACAAGGAATTGAAAAATACTGCACCTGCTGAATAGATGGCAAAATTCCTTACTGCTGGCATTGCAACAGTAGCTCCTAAAGCAAACGTTGATACTTCACATAATGTAGATAAAAGTATACTAGGTCCAATATGTCCAATTGCTAATGAAATTCTTTCTTCTGATGATAAATTTGGATGGGAGATATTAACATTTTCTAAACCATGAGTTAATAAAAAGATATTATCAACACCAACTGCTAGGATGAGGAAGGGGATTACTTCAGCAATAATTAAAGTACATTTTATGTTGAAGAAGGAAAAGATACCGATTGATGAAATAACTGATAAGAGAACAACAAATATACCAAATAATCCAAGAGAAAATTTCGATTTTATAAGATATTTTCTATCAAATTGTGGAAAGATTCCTCCAAGAGCTAGAGAAGCATAAAGAAACATAAATATATATGATAATATTACAATTCTAACATCAGTATTACTACTCTTGTTTAACTCCTTTTCTAAAGAGATTTCAACATTAAATGAAACTCTTAATCCTCTACTTGAAGCTTCCTTTTGTATAGAAAATAAAAAGAATTCTAATAATTCTTCCCATTCCTGAGCAATTAATTGCTTTGCTTCATCTTGAGAATTTTCAACTACTAATGATATAACTAATGCTTTAGAAGAAAGAACATTACCATCATCATACCCACCAAATATCATTTCCTTCTTCAATGGTTGTTGAAATGGTGGTAAACAATTAACAGGAGAATCAGCACAAGATTGAATTTTGTCTTGCCATCCTTTACTAGGAAGAGAATTAAAGTCTCCATTAAAATATTGAGTTACTGATTGTATAACACAAGCAGAATCTTCTCCTAAAGGTTTTAAACATATATCATTATATCTAATTCCATAATTATCCGTCATTAACCGTTCAATCCTCTCTTCAACACCAAACCACCATCTTAACGTTTCATACTCTAATATTGGACCATTATCATTAACTAAATAAATCTGTTCTGCTCTATAAAATGGTCCAAAAGTATCATCAAAGTATGACTTTTCAGCAAATTCTATACTACTAGGACTTACCCATAACTTAATAGGATCAACTTCTAATTGAAATCTTAACAACCCTAATGATAATATTACAACTAATATTAGCGATAATGAAATAACAATCCCAGGAAACATTGCACAAAACCATCCAAGCTTTGAAAATCCTGATTGTAATATTGTATTTAATTTATAAGGAATTGTATTATGAATAACTCGATCATTCTCTACCGTTTCAATATCACCTATTCTCCTAGTAATAATACTTTGATGTCTTAGAAATGCTGGCCTTTGATAAAAATCATCATCATATTCATCAGAATCTTCATTATGAAGTAAACTAACTGATTCATTAGATTTAGATTGCTTTTCTTTATATGCTTTATAAGCTAATAAACAGAGAGTAATTGTTAGCAAAGCGCTTGCGTAGAATATCCAAATAAACAATGAAAAGCATAAGATTCTTCCTCTAAAAACAGTACACTTTTTAATATTGGCAAATCTATTCTTTTCTTTAACAGGAGGAAGAGTAGGGCAAGCAATAGAACAATCAGAACAAGCACAACGATATTTTTCATTTGCATCTCCACAAGTATACATTGTGATATTAGAACGGGTAATATCAGGAGGAGTGAATAGAGATTTCTTATCACCATCATCACCACCATCCTTTGTTGTATTATCATCCCATGGGAAATTCATTTGAAACGGTGAACCTCCTAAAAACGGCTTCTCATCTCCTAAAAACTTCAAAAATTCTTTATAATTCTTTGCCCCTCCACCAATTAAATCCATTGCATATCCATTCGTAGCACCAAATTTCACCTCCTTACAACTATCATAAAACACCTCTGCCTCCTTCTCCTCGACATAATAATTCAATTCCGTTACAATCTCCTTCCCGCTAGTCGACTTCCCTACCTCCACCACCTCTATAAACTTCGATTGCTCTGATGAACATGTAAATTCACAAAAGAATTGAAAGAAATTCTCTTTACAAGCAGGACATGATGCTATAATCCCTTCTGCTTTTCTTAAATTCTTCTTCAATGCTTCAATCTGAGAACCATCACAACAAACCTTCCCTTCACTAAATCTCTCTCCACATATCTCAACTAATGCCTCCCTTGTCTTTTCATCTGGTTCAATTGCTAATTCATTCTTTGGGCATGGTAATTCTGATCCAAAAAGTGATTTCTTTCCACACTAATTCCGTTAGATTTTGCCTCCGGCGGCTGGGCTCTGCCCAGACCCGTTGTTCCGAGCTACGCTCGGACTTACATTTCCGTATAGTGAACATCGTCCTGGCTCTCTGATTATATCTTCATTCCCTTTAACTCCACCCAGCCCTATCACCACCATCAATATCCCGTAAAATCTCCCCAATTTCATTTTTACCAACTTCAACTGGAGATTATAGATGTAATAATAATGTTAATTGCTTCCTCCTCTCTCTCCTTACGAGCTTCCTCTCTCCACATCAGCCGCGATAAGAATCTTCCTTTCCCATATCTTGCATACTCCAAAGTTTGCTCGATATTTCCAAAATCAGATTATGGGTCCGACGTTGCTAGCAATCATTGGAGTGACATTGCTGGTATTCAGTAGAGAGATCCGAAATCAAAATCATGTTCCATAGAATCCCATTAACCTGAGTTGTATCTAACTACTCCAATCTTTCTCTATCTCCCTTAATACACTCTGCGCCAACCTTTAACCACTAAACTCTTACTACCAGAGCATAGGAGCAGCAACCCACAACAAAACAACTATCCTAACTGATAACTTAAGTCATGCTTCTCGTAAAACATTTTTCAATTCCATAGTATCTAAACTCTTACTCCCCTAACACTAAATATTGACTTCAATTAGAGACATTTCTATCTTAGGTAGTGATGTGCGACGTTAACTTACTGATAAGATAAGATAAGATGGGATAAGATAACGTACAGTAAGGTTAGACGAGGAATTTCTGCTTCAACCCCAGTTAATTATTACTTGTACAACGATAGTTATAGTAGCATTAGGATTATATATATATATTATGAAAATTAAAGATGGCTTGCAAATTAATCTATCTTAAGTTATATATATATATAGCTATTAATTGACAATATAGATATCGATCCCGAAAGTTGCGAATTAATTATATATGATTATATAATAATATTTACATAATTATTCTAGCTCTAGCTCCTATATAACTATAGCTAGTACTATGTAGTATCTAATTCCATATTTTAAGAAATACTAGTTGGCGCGCACTTAGGTATGTGGTGATATCTTACCGACAGAGCCAAATCAGCAGTAGCTGCTATCATGCTGCTTCTGGGAGAGAAGAGGACATTGCTATGCTTACTACCATAGTTATCAACATCGAGATAAGAGAAGAAGATTGGGGCAGTCGGCTGTTTAGAAACAACTTACCGGTACAACTTAGACGAAAGCGCTTTAGCAATATCATATATTTATAAAGAAACAAACCACGCTTTGTATCTCCGAGCTTCGCTCGGAGCTACGGGTCCGGGCAAAGCCCGGCCGCCGGAGGCATACAAACTATTCTATTTAAATTACTTTTCGTTTCATTTTATTACACTAAATAATAAAAAAATTTTACATACACTTAATAGAAAGTAGATGGTCTTTGAGCAACAAAGACAGATGAGGACTTTTGAACACGATGTGGAAGAGGGAATTTAAGACCTGGAGTAAGAATTTGTTTAATGTAAGGACGTTTAACATCTTCAGTCTTTTCAAGTTCAACAACCTTGAGAATGTGAATTGATCTAAATCTGGATCTGTGACGAGCAGCCATATCTTGATAGAGGGAGGCAACGGCATCAGCACGAGTTAAATCACGGTATTCTTTGTACATATTGTGAGTACCAGATCTAGAGTCGTAACGAATCCAGATACCGAAATTCTTAACCTTGGTTGGTCTCTTTTCGTGGATTTGATTAACAGAAACGATTTCACCATTAGCCTTCTTAATTCTTCTAAGTTTGGTGAGGAAATACCAGAAACGAGATTTAGCAACAACGGTGTTTGGAGCAAAAATTCTCATACGGTAAAGTTTTGGTTCTGCTTCACTTTCGGTTGGAAGGTGACGACCAATAACTTGGTATTCATTAAGACGACCCACTATGGAAGTTAGTAAAGGATGTTGGGGGAAGGGGAGGAGGAGTATGTATGAAGGATACGATGATTAGGACATGATAGTGGTAATGATATGGTAAATTGTTGAATGGTAGTACTTGGAGTGTAGTTGGCAGCATACTGTTATTATATTAAACAGAGAAATACGTTGATTAAATCGATTAAACAAATAAACACGATACTGAGTCTCTCTATATTGAATGTTTTTATAATAAATCACTTCATCTTGAACAATAATAATCCTCTCATTCACATGTCGAAATTACTAAACACAATCATATTCTCATTCTCATATTCATTCTCTCATATCATATCCTTCTAATATTCATTCCTATCATACTCTCCTCTCATCTAACATACTCTTTGTTATTTTTTTTATTTGGTTGTCGAAGTCTGTTGTCGGTAAATAACTTGATCCTCTTTCTAGAATTGATACTATGAAATTGTCTATACTATGCGTTATCAAATTGAGTGGGTACAGATTATTGAATTCTCCTTTACAGTGTCGATCATACTGAAAACTACGCACATCCCTTACCAGCCACCCTCCCTCACTCAAAAAGTGACCTACTATTTCCTATTACAGCAATACACGGCTACACCCACTCCTGTGCGCCTCCGGCGGCCGGGCTCTGCCCGGACCCGTTGTTCCTCGCTACGCGAGGAAGGGAGGGGGAAAATCTCAAATGAGTGTAATAATCTTTAATAAATTATTTACTAGAAACAATTTGCCCAAGTTGTTCCACAGATATATCTCAGGGCGTTGCATCTGGTTCTACAGCGGGTGGTATAGACACACTATCTCAATATTGCTTTATCGGATCTATGTATCTCTTAAATGGACTCTCATGTTAAACCCCATTTATCTTAGTATATTTATTAGAATATTTATATATTTAGATTCATAATTTGGAATAAACTTCCGCGATTATATATTTGAGAGGAATTACGTGGGAGTGAATGGCATTTCAGATATGATTATACTGAGGTAATTATATTGAGGTTTAAGCTTTTATATTGAGGTTTAAGGCAGTCACAGTGTACATCACCATGATTATGGTGCCTAAGATCTATATAGATAAATAAATATATACACTGTTGTACGGTTAATCCTCGCGGAGCGAGGAACAACGGGTCCGGGCAGCGCCCGGCCGCCGGAGGCAACCGCCGGAGGCAACCGCCGGAGGCAGTGTAGGAAGGAGAATATTAATCTATGGGATAATGGAATAGCACATTATCGTTTAAAATAAAAGAGAGAGAGATAGAGATATAAAAAAAATATAAAAACACATTAATAGAGACACAAAATGGTCAAAGGGAAAGGAAAGGAAAGGAGAGATTTAGTGAAGTTCTCCTTGTACAGAAACCTCTTGGACATCTACAGTTGGAATTTCACTAGCAGGAATTTTAGCTGGTGAGGTTGTTGGTGGTTCGTTGTTTGTTAATATGGTTGTGCTAGGAATAAATGATGAGAATAAGCTGGTAACTCTTGAGATAACTCCTTGTTGATTGTCGTTTTCATTAATTGTTATATCACTAGCAGAATCGTGGGTTGTACCATTGATTGTAAGATTTCTAATTGGAGTTAAGATTTCTCCATATAATTCTTTTGTTGTTCCTAAATATGCTAATGCATAGGTTGTAACACTTGTTGTACCATTAACTGAATGTTTAGCAATTTTAGCTTGATAAGTTTCTTTAACATGTTCAGTAGCAATATGTGGTAATTGTAGGAAATTATTAGTTTGTTCAGTAACAACTGGTCTTGCTCTACGAACAGCGCATCTAGCTAATCTCCAAGTTCTACTTAATTCATTTGATAAATCATTGGATGATGGAAATTCTTCTTCTCCATTGGGAAGATAATCAACAATAGCACTTTCGAACTTATCGTTAAGAGGTGAAACGTAAGGATCAAAACGTGCTCTAATAAGTGCCTTGCCTTGATTATCATATACTTTTGAATATTGGCTTCTTGCTGCATGGGTGGCACTTTTAAGTGGTTGTATAACATTATTATTAACGAACCCTCTTGTTGATGTTGAATATACTGTAACAGTTTCTCTCGTTCTTTCAACTGGTAATTTTGCATATGCAATAACTTGATTCGGTTCAATCTTCTGAAGGCTTGGAAACACATCATCAACCTTTGTTAATATACTATTACCTATTTCATCTGCTCTTCTAACAACTGGTGATGCCCTTTTAACAACTGGATCTGATACTGGTCTAGATCTATCTCTAATTGCCATCATTAATGGAATTGCATTGGATGTAAAAACCTTTACAGCTGGAAATGAACTAACCAATCCTGTTAATGCTACTACTGCTGGGTATGTTGCTAAATGTTGAACAAAAAGTGATTCTGGTAATTCATGTTGAATTGATCCATTCAATTGTTCTGTATTATTTTCGTTTTCGGTCATCTACGTGGTGGTTAGTTGCGAATGCCTCCGGCGGCCGGGGCGCTGCCCCGGGCCCCGTTGTTCCTCGCGAAGCGAGGAATTAGCGTTGGCGAAGGACGTGATAGTTGTAATTTCTTGCTAATCATTATATTGCTTTCTTCACTTACTTTCGGAATTCTCGAAACTTATTTATCGAATATAATAACCTCGTAATTTGTTGTAATAAATTTATTAACGTGAGGTATTAAAAAAAGATAGTTAAAATATTTGGTCCCGTCTCTTGTATTTATATTCTTTTTTGCTGCTGTCACATCTACTTAATAATGAGCATTGCCAGACCCTGTTTTAGTGCTGGTCCCTCCTGTCAATGCAATCAACGCAATGCAGCCCACGCTTTTGTTCACTTATCGGCCGGCTGCAAAGTTTAATTTTATTTGCAAACACAAAACCCTAACATCACGGATTAATTATGTGATAAGCAGACGACGTTGAAGTAGTTTAATTGCGGATTAGACGGAAGTTGCTCTTCGTTTATTAATATTCTTTTTATATATTTTTGTATTATAATACAATCATTTATTTACTTTAACTATTATATTATTAATACATTCAGTTTTATAGCTGTATTCTCATCTTATCACTCCACCCAACTCCGAGTTTAACTCCCCATCGCATATCTACTTTCACATGTGAATTATGCACTTCCCTTTACCTTATCGAGCAGGGAGTAATTTTCGTTAAAAATCCACATAAGGCTGATATAGCAAGCTCTCTTATTGGAGTTACCGTTCAAATGGTAAACACAAGGCTTTACCCTCGTCTTACTTTATATAGCAATAACATTTGAATATAAAATAACTATAAATGAAGGAGGCGAGAGCAATGTAGTCAGTATTCATCCTAGTATATAACTGTTAGTAACTGTTAGAGTTAACTTTGGACGCACCAGATTGTACTTTATTACCGCAGCTATTTCAAGCGTTGTCCTCGATCCCTTCACATACATAGCTTCCTGCTGCTGCGTAAAACTTTTATCTCGCGTTACATAAGTTATAACTTTCAACGCACTTTACACAATTGCATCACCACTTTACATCATTACAATTAGCACTAATCAATGTAATATAACAATATTAATAAACTATGCACTAGATATCGATATAAATTTAAATAATGGTCGCTCGCGATAAGCTTCCAAGTTAGTTTATCTCTCTTATTAGTACTGACTCATACAATACTAGCCTGCTAGCCTTACTCCTTTAACCTGCTTCAGCACAATTAACTTCCTCGTACCTTACTTCCGGGCAGCCAATAATTTCAATTGCCTAACCAACCACCACCGCATGCCCCATACGACAACCACTTACTTTTTCTATTGTAATCGATATAACTAAACAACTTTCTAACCATTTTAAACTTATATATGACCATATAAAGTAAACAAAAATCTCGCCTTCCGTTTTACTATTAGGTCTGGTAGTCAAAGAGCTCTATTAACCTTATCGCATAAGTACATTATCGATTTTCACATGTGAAAGCATATATTAAACCTTAACCCAAAGAATTTGCTTTCATCAAATAATTATGTCTGAGCCCAGCATCCTATTCCCCTGATTATACGAGAATTTCACATGAACTTCATACCGACAATGAGCCGAACCATCACCCACCTTCACCAGCCGCCCGTCTCATTCGACCAAGTTACCCCCTATCCCCATCCCTACCACATCATTCACATGCTTTAATAACAATCAATCTTCACTCTCTATCTTCCATTTCGTTATCTAATATCTATTAATAAGTTAGTTATATATTTTAGTCTTAGGACTTGAAAATCAATTTTCGGCTAACCGATCTCTATCCTCCCTCGGGTTCGGCTTCCTTGTTGGCACGAGAACTAAACAACGGAAAAATTTCCTCGATGCAACATACACCCCCACCTACACTACCAAAACCCACCCACCCTCCACACGGCGTTAACACCACCACCACATCACGCTCACGAATAATCCGTCCAAGGACATGCCTCCGGCGGCCGGGCTCTGCCCGGACCCGTTGTTCCTCGCTTCGCTCGGAATGTCATTGCTAAACCGGTTGGGTGGTTTTCCCCGCGGAGCGGGGCAACGGGTCCGGGCAGAGCCCGGCCGCCGGAGGCATGTCCGCTGGCCGTACAGCAACCAACGAGGTTTGCTTTCTCCATATAGAGAATAGGTATTATTAGATAGTTAATGAATTGGAGACGCTTCTCCATTAAATTTATCGGTTGGGTATTATTATTGTTGACCAACTTGGGGATTGCTCAGCTGATTGACTCTTCTTTATTGGGTATGTATCTTTCGGAAAAACTCTGCATATCCGGAAAAATTTTAACAGGTTAGTAGAACGCAGTTTGATGCAGGGTTACATTTTAACGGAAAGATTCGCGAGAATCTTTGGAGCTAATGGAGTTCTAATTTTACTGAAATTAAAGTTTCCTATTTCATAATTAACTGTTAGTATCTTCTGCTTTGAATTAAAAGAAATCAAAAGAGTTGTATTGTCAATATCGTGTCGACTGTTAATATTGAGATGATCTTCGGGGTGGGTATTACTGCATGCCGCCTTTGAAACGCTGTGAATCAGGGACTAAACATGTTTTATATATATCTAATTCATTATTATAATTACAGCAACTTAGTATTTTATTATATAAACTAATCTAATAAACTACTACTTATACCTTCTATTGTTTAATATACTTTTTAACTCTCTTTCTATTATTATCCTTTGTTCCTGCCCATATTTTAATTTTAACTACATGCGTATGCATGCGCTCGGACCTCACCGGCCATCGCTATGACGTACGGATATCAATCGAACTTTACGTCGTAGTCGGAAATTGGTTACTGAAAATGTCCAACAAACCTCTTCGTGATGGTTTTTGGTACTCCAGATCACCCCATTACCCATGGGGTATATAAAGAGTTTTAATCTTAAAGGTAAAAAGAAATTTATATTGGTATATATAAATGAAGATGATTTCAGTATGATTTTACCTTCATCATTCAATAAAAACAATTAATAAATATAAATACAAAAAAAACAATTCGCAATGACTTCTTTAACTTCAATTAAAGAAAACCTTTCTGATGATGATAATTCATCATTAGGAAAATATAATTCTCAATCAAAATCTAGTTATGTCTTGGTTTCACTATTGTGTCTTTTTGCTGCAATGGGTGGTTTTATTTTTGGTTATGATACTGGTACTATTTCTGGTTATGTTAATATGCCAGTTTTTCTTGAACATTTAGGTAGTGTTGATAGTGAAGGTAATTATTACTTTTCAAAGGTAAGATCTGGATTAGTTATTGGTATCTTTTCTATTGGTGCTTGTATTGGTGGTATTTTCCTTTCTCGTCTTGGTGATTTATATGGCAGAAGATTAGGTATTACCGTTGGTACTGTTATCTATATAATTGGTGTTCTTATTCAAGTTACTACTGTAAGAGCTTGGTATCAGTTTATGATTGGTAGACTTATTGGTGGTGTTGGTGTAGGTACTATTGCAGTATTAGTTCCAATGTTTCAATCTGAAGTTGCTCCACAAGAAATTCGTGGAACTTTAGTTTCCTCTTATCAGTTGATGATTACTTTGGGTATATTTATTGGATATTGTGTTTGTTATGGTACTAGTTCACGAAATGATACTGCATCTTATAAAATCCCCCTTTCATTAGGTTTTATCTGGGCAGTTATTCTTATTGTTGGTTTAATATTTTTACCTGAATCACCAAGATATCTTATTTCAAAAGAAAAGAATGAAGAAGCAAAGGTTGCAATGTGTAAGATTAATAGATGTCAAGTTGATGATCCATTAGTTGTATCAACTTTTGCTCATGTTTCTCATGCAGTTGAAACAGAAAAGAATGCTGGTAAAGCTAAATGGTCTGAAGTTATTACTGGTAAGCCTCGTGTTGGTTATAGATTAATGGTAGGTGTTGTTGTACTTGCTTTACAACAATTAGTTGGTGCAAATTACTTCTTCTATTATGGTACTACTATTTTTAAGGGTATTGGAATGGATAATTCATTTGCTGCTTCAATTATCTTTGGTGCTGTAAATTTCGGTTCTACTTTCTTTGGTTTATACTTTGTTGAAAGATTTGGTAGACGTAATGTTTTATTATACGGAGCAGGTGGTATGTTTGTATTTTTTATTATTTATGCTAGTATGGGAGCAAAAGTTTTATATCCAAATGGTTTAGACAATGATGCTAATGTACCAGTTGGTAAAGCAATGGTATTTGTTACTTGTGGATATATCTTTTGCTTTGCTACTACTTGGGCACCTTGCGCATTTGTACTTGTTAGTGAATTGTTTCCAATTAGAGTTAAATCAAAGGGAATGTCACTAGGTCTTGGAGCAAATTGGTTAGCTAATTTCTTATTATCATTTTTCACGCCATTTATCACTGGATCAATTCATTTTTACTATGGATATGTTTTTAGTGGATGTAATTTATTTGCAATCTTCTTTGTATACTTTTTTGTTCATGAAACTAAAGGTTTAAGTTTAGAACAAATTGATGAGTTGTTTATTTCAGGTGTTAAGCCATGGCAATCATCAGGATGGATTCCACCAAAGAGTGTTGATGGAGATTATGTTAGTGAATCCGAGGATCAAGTTCATAAAGAAGAAAGAGTATAGAAAGAATATAGAAAGCAAAAGCAACGAACACTGCATTAAAAATTGCATTGAATTAAGAATTTAGATATGGTTTAATAATAAATTTGCATAGAATAGTTATATAAAGTAGAAATAGAATGAATAAATGAGTTATGAATATAATCTACTATAGTTTTTTCCTGTTTAGTAATTATACATAGTCCCTTGCGTATCTTTACACAACTGCTATCACAATACCCTAGCCCAGATAATTACTACAGCAACAGGAAAAATAATACCATCATAATAAAGCTAACAACAACCGGTCGGTATATATAAACAAGTAAATTTGATGAAAAGTCCACAAAAGATATGGCTATTAGGATGGAGGGCCTAGAAAACGAAACAGCGATAAAAGGGGATGTGAAGAGTAGTCCTAAAAAACGAGGGGTTGGCAGTTCAGCGACAAAGCCCACCACGTCACCAAAGAAATCGAAAACATTAGCAAAACCACAACTAGTTAGCCAAAGACGGTCACGAAGGTTGATAGAAAAGGATCTTATTGATCCAGGTAGTAGATCTCCAGGAAGAAGATGTGAACCTCATCATAGAGAATATTATAATGTAGGAAGATCATTACTGAAAAATGGAGATAGTTCAGTTGAACCAGATGATTCACTGGGTAGTCTTGGGTTTTACTCAGCGGACGATTTAGAGAAGATTATTAAAGAATCAGAATTTGAAATTAATGTTTCACGTGCTGTTATTGAAAGGGAAAGTAATGAAGGAATGGAAGGTATAACAGATGCAGAAGCGAGTGAAGCAACGCAGATTGAAAATGCTATTTTGGCCTCAGGAATATCAGTTGATGTATTTTCCAAAACATCAAGACCATCGCCAAGATCACCAAGGAAGAAGGCAGTTGTTTGGTCACCTCAGTTAGAATGGTAGTAAACTCTATCGTTTATTTATTTATTTATATAATCTATCGATATGTACAATAGTTATAGTTAAGAGAATTTCTCTTCCCACCGGTTCATTCCGAGCGTAGCTCGGAACAACGGGTCCGGGCGGAGCCCGACCGCCGGAGGCAACCGTTTAAACAGCAAAACCACCATTAACCTTGATAGTTTGACCATTAACCCAAGAAGCTTGAGGAGAAGCAATAAAGGCAATAGCATTGGCGATTTCTTCAGGTTTACCAAGACGTTTAGCAGGAGTGATTTGTTTAACAATAGCAGTTGCTTGTTCAGTACTTGAATTAGAAAATAAATCAGTATCAGTTGGACCAGGAGAAATGGTGTTTACAGTGATTCCTTTAGCACCAAATTCTTTAGCAGCAGTACGAGCAAATTGCTCAACAGCACCTTTAGTAGCAACATAAAGAGAAAAGTTAGGAGTAATAGCACTGACGCCAGTTAAAGAAGTAGATATGAAGATAATTCTACCACCTTCTGGGATATGAGAAGAAGCAATTTGGGTGAGGAAAAATGGTGCTTTAACATTTATGTTAAAGGATTTATCAAAACCTTCTTCAGTAATAACAGAAGGATTTTCATAAATCATTATACCAGCATTATTAATAAGAATGTCGATTTTTTGGTATTTCTTAATAACAGTATCAACTAAGAGTTGTAAATCAGAGATTTTACTAACATCGGCTTTAATAGCTAGAGCATGATCAGGACCACCCAAAGCATTAACTGCTTCATCAGCAGCAGTAGCATCAGAACTATAATTGATGACGACAGTAGCACCAAGAGATCTAAGAGCTTTGGCAGTAGCAAGACCGATACCTTTAGTACCACCAGTGATAAGAGCGATTTTACCAGAAAGAGACATGATGAATATTTTTTTGCTTGATATTTAAGAGATAATAAAGAAGTGTTTATTAGTTATAGAATTATAACCAACAAGAGAAAACGATCTCCTTTTATAGAAAAACAGATTCCAACATCCAATACCAAAACTTTGGTGATTAAATATTCAATCTAGGCTTGAGCTATTTCCGGTGCCTCAATTAATATCCGATGAGCCTCAGGGATGCATAATCACCGACGACTTTGTGCATTATCTCACCCTATTAATAATTCATGCACCGGAAATTAGAATCTAGGGTTTATTACTGAGGCTGGCGGTCGGGTCGAGCCCGGATCAGTTTTCCGAGCTGAGCTCGGAATTAGTAAGGTTTCTCACCATCCTAATAATGAGAATTTAATATTCCGTCTGTAGGATTGTAGGAGCCTGTAGGTGTCTTTAGGTGTATTTCTGTAAGAGCCTCCAGTAGGTGCCCCTACAAGCAATTACGCCTTAAACACGCCAAGCTTCGCATCGCTTGTGTTCTTTTCTCGAGCATAACTTAAGCGATGGGTTTAACGTCTCCAACACGGGCATCTCCGAATCCTATCGATTCTAGCCTATTTGGGTTCCCGTAGGTATAGATCGAGTAAGATAACTAGAAGGTGCAGTAGTAGATATAGAATTAGAATTAGATGTAGGTTTGAATATAGATTTAGATATAGAGTTAGTATTAGAGATTAGATATAGACTTAGTATTAGGTATAGCTTTAGATTTAGATTTAGATATAGATATAGAATAGATTTAGATCGAGGATACTAAGATAACTCGACAATTAGACGCAAATTAAATATAGTATTAGCTACAGTATTAGCTACAGATATAGATATAGATTTATATATAGATTTAGATTTAGAATCAGTTAGAATTATAACTAGCATTAGTTATAATAACAATGTTATTCCATTCTAACCAGTAAATCCAGAGTAAACTCCGTCTACTATTTCAAAAAAGTGTTCAAAATTGGGCATTCTATTCTTAGATACCGTAACATCTCCAAACGAAGATGGGATCAATCGATTCACATTAAATATGGTAGTTCCACAGTTCTGAACAATTGAAATGTGTTTCAATCCAGTTCTATAACTAGCAGCAGCTGTGATCATTTTGTTTAAAGGACCATAATTCTCTATTGCTATTTCCTCAATCTTAGGGGAATAGTTCATTATCAAGCTTGCAAAGTTATCATCAGAAGTTAAAAACATCTCAGCAGAGATAAATCGAAGATTAGGACATTTTTTAAGTATTGCTTCAAAGTCTTGGTCATAAATACCATCGTATTTAAAGATACCAAGGAAAATAAGATTGTTTCCTATATTATTATTTTCAAAAAAATTTAACGCATGTTTTAATGAACGAATGATTAATATTTCTAATTGCTCTAGGTTACCTCTAATTACCTTATTAGTTCCCCGGCCAAAATTTAGTAACGATAATGCACTGAGTCCTTCTGGCCAGCGAATTACAAGTCCTTCATCAGCATCGTCAAAAGTTCCTTCAGGTTCCATGATAGTATGGAAACGATTTGGTCGTATCCAGGAATTATTTATAGCGATTCCTTTTAAATTTGATGATGCATTATCAATATTAATATTAAATATCTTGGTATCAAACTCCTGAATAGTCAAATCCAAATATTCTAAATTCGGACAATATTCAATGATACTGATTAGGGATAGAGAAGATAAATCGTCTGCAGTGGTAATTTTTAATCTTTTTAAACAAGTGTGATATGTACATAAGAAATTGAAGATAGTATTTTCTTGGTAATCATTTAAGATGAGAACTTCTAAGTTTGTGTATTGTAGTAATATCATACCTGCATTAGGCAAGAGAGAGTTATTTGATTCTAGCGAGTTATTTGTTTCTGGCGAGTTATTTATTTCTAGCCAGTCTGGTTTGTAAAATAACTTTTGTAATATTATATTATCAAATATGTCTTTACGATGCCTTGGATTTTTAATTAATTCTATGCATTTAAGTTCAGATTGTTTATCTTTGAATCTTTCTAAATGAAGAGATATGGTTGGACTATTGATGGTGGCTATTCTCTCTAATATTTTGATAAGTTTCTCCTCTGTCCATAGTTCATCAAGTTCTTTTAAATTCCAAAGTAATGAATCGCCTTGTAAGTAATTATACCAACGTTTAGATACTGCTTCAAGTGGTGCCAATTCGTGGATTTCAAGATGAGAAAAGATTTCATGAAGTATTTCATTAGGAAGTTTTCCAACTGGATCTAATCTAGTAAATTGCATGAGAATATTATCAATAGTAGGTAGTATTGATTCATTTGAATTTGAATTAGATATATCTCTTCTCATATCTATGAATGATATTAGGCCACTGGGATTATTATATACAGCACCAAAGTCTATATTGCTAACAAGTTTGCTAATACCATAATCAATACCTTCTAGAATGGTTACTATCGAATTATAGTATGGGGTATCTCTTGTTTCAGCAAAGGTTTCTAAAATTACAAACCTCTCCGTAACATCTAACTTAGCTATTACTTTATTAATACCATCATCCATAATTTGAACTGAACAGTCACTCGTTTCAGATTTACTAGCAAGAGATCGTATTATTACCATTGGGAGAAGCATCTCTGTGATATTCTTTTCAACAAATATGTTAACAATAATTGTAATAAATTCATTCATACGTCGCATTAGAATGCGTTCTTTAAGATCCAATTTCCAACAGCGATGCGAAAAATATCCTCTGATTATGGTTTTAATGGTGATATCAATTAAATTAGAAAGAGATTCGTTTTTATCCAATTGTAACGGTAAGTCATTCCATATAAATAAATATTCTAATAAAGTCAGATTAGTTAGAAAGTAATAATCATAAACCTTTTGTTGATTAATGAATTTAGTTATATCATCATCAATCAATTGTATAAGATACTTTTTATCGCCCAAGTTAGTTGCCAATCTCCTTGCGATAAATAAATATTCCAATGCTTCATATTCTTCAAAACAAAACCTATCAAGGATAGTCTTTCCTTTATTGTAGTAAAATTCAGGGTCATTATCCATTATAATGGTTGGGAGTTGAGCAAGGGTGATGAAGTCGAGGAAGGGAGTCGAGGAAGGGAGTCGAGGAAGGGAGTCGAGGAAGGGAGTCGAGGAAGGGAGTCGAGGAAGGGAGTCGAGGAAGGGAGTCGAGGAAGGGAGTCGAGGAAGGGAGTCGAGGAAGGGAGTCGAGGAAGGGAGTCGAGGAAGGGAGTCGAGGAAGGTGCTGAGTATGAGAATTCGGTAGCAGAATTGTTACTCATTCGGTAGCAGAATTGTTACTCAATCAGGGTCAGGAGTCAGGATGTCCTAAAGTGTAAGCAGAACGCGTGAAATGCGGATAAGAAGCGGAGAAACAAATTGATAATCAGGGTAGTTAAAAGATGAGGTTCAAGGTAGGAGTAAAATAAAGGAATAAGTGATGGTAGACTAGAAGAGGAAGTGAACGCAAAAAGGTTCAATTGGTATATATACAATTAACGGATTAAGGGAAAACAACGGGTCCGGGCAGAGCCCGGCCGCCGGAGGCAAAAGGGGAGGAAATTGGAAGACATTATTATGCTTTATTCTAGCTGTACATAAAAACAATTTTTTGTTAAAATAATTTTTTTTTGTTTCGTAATAAAATTGGGATTGGATTTAATACCGGTTAATTTTTCTTTTCGTCTTTGACGTTGTTGTTATTGTTGTTGTTACTATTGTAATTTGGGGAATAAGATGGGGAAGTTGGTGAATATTGAGGAGATGTAGGAGAATAAGATGGGGAAGTAGGGGAATAGGAGGGGGAGGTAGGGGAGTAAGATGGGGATGTTGGGGAATAAGATGGGGAAGTTGGGGAATAAGATGGAGAAGTTGGGGAGTAAGATGGGGATGTTGGAGAGTAGGATGGGGAAGTAGGAGAGTAAGATGGGGAAGTAGGAGAATAAGCTGGTGATGTAGGAGAATAAGATGGAGAAGTAGGAGAATAAGATGGAGAAGTAGGAGAGTAAGATGGGGAAGTAGGAGAGTAACTTGGTGATGTAGGAGAGTAACTTGGTGATGTTGGAGAATAACTTGGTGATGTAGGAGAATAACTTGGTGAAGTTGGACTATAAGCAGGACTTGATGGACTATAACTTGGTGATGTTGGACTATAAGCAGGTGAAGTTGCCCCAAATCCTGGACTTGTTGGTGCAAATGCTGGACTTGCTGCTCCTGCCATATACCCGGGTGATGCGGCTCCAAAAGTGGAAAATGGTGAAGGAGCATAACCTGGTGATGCCATTCCTGCTCCAAATGGAGATTGACCAAAACCTGCTCCTCCATATTCAGTAAATCCTCCTCTATCATCTGCTAATCCAGATTGTGCTAAAGGTGAAAATGATGCACCATTATCAATCATTCCATGACCATCAGATAATGGTGAGCGATCATTATATGGAGTTGCTGCACCATCTGATAATCCAGTTGTTTTAGCATAATTAGCAGAAACTTCGGGAATAGCGGAATAATCAACTGGAAGTTTACTTAAAGATTCATCATCAAGGTAAATATCAAAACTACCAGTACCAAGAGGTGCCATTTGTCCAAGCATGATATTTTCAGAAACCCCTTTACAATCATCAAGTTCAGCAACTGCTGCTGCTTCTAATAAAATTTCAACAGTTTCTTCAAATGAACATCTCATTAATGCCCCAGTATCTGCTCTATTAATACCATGACGAGTAATTGCCATAAGATGACCTCTGGATGTCATAACATCAACAAGTAATGCCATATGACGATAGTTAACATAAGAACCATCAAATGCAATAACATTAAGAATCTCTCTATACAATGCAGATCGTGTTGCCTCAATACCAAGTACTGATAATACTTCAACAAATGAATTGGAATAACTTCTATATGGGTCAACACCATCAATAGACATTACTTCTGCTAAATTAATACCATCAGTTTCTAATACCCATTCCATTTTAGTTTGATAATCACCAGTTTGTTCATCTGGAACGGTACGTTTATGTTCCATCATAAACACACGGGGAATTTCTTGTACACCACGTAAAGTAATTGATTCAAGCATATGAGCTTCAATTGCTTTAACCATTTGATCTTCTTCTACTTCTCCTTCTTCTTCAAGTGATTTAGGATCTCTTACAACCCTACAACGAATAATAAGTTTATCAGCATTATCTTCAGACCACATGACAAATAAATCTTCACCAAATGATTCAGAAATACGTTCAGCTACTTGACTCATTGTTAATTGCTTATCAAGCATTTTAGCACGATCAAGTTCAAGACGAAGTAACCATGGAGATTGTTTATGAAGAGAAGCTTCAACTGCTTCATCAGGAATAGAAAAATATGCTTCAACAGTATCAAGATCTTCTTCAATAACAGTTGTACGAGGATCAGGATCATAATAAATTTCAGTAGCAGTTGTAACATTCTTTAATGAAGTATGTTCAATAGCAGATTGAACTACTTTAGCCTTTTCAATATTAGAACCAATATCTTCTTCTAAGTAAACAGTAAGAGCAGGAGTTTTAATATTCTTTGCAACATTAAGAATTTCCTTTAGACGAGGTACACCAAGAGTAACATTCTTAGATGAAACACCAGCATAATGGAAAGTATTTAAAGTCATTTGAGTTGCTGGTTCACCAATACTTTGAGCAGCAACAACTCCTACCATTTCTCCAGGATTAACAAGAGATTTAGCAAATTGAGTTTGAATTTCTCCAACAACCCAATCAAATGATGGTTTATTAAGTTTATATTCTTCCAAGATTCGTTTAGTAGCAAGTCTTGATCGAAGTAAACATTGAAAGAGGTAGGAAGCATTTTCTTGTGCTTCTTGAAGTAATTCTCCTTCTCCACGAATAACAATTAACTTTTTACTTAATTCTTGAACCCCTTTAACAATTTCACTAATAGTTAAATCACTTGCTTTTGATTTGTCAAGATTGAAAATTTGTTGAGCATTTTGAATAACTCGACGGATATTTACTGGTAATGGCCAGTTATGATCACCATCAGTGAATACATAACTTCGTAAAAATGCACGATCATCAAGTAATTGATTGTATTCTTCATCAAGAATATTTTGAATCGATAAATCACCAATAATTTCATTACCAGATTCAAGTAATGATGGTTTAATAGATTTATTTGGATCCATAACATCAATACGATATCTCTTTTCAAATGCTTCATCAGATCCAGGAATTGTATCAATTGTTTGCTTTTCTACTTGCGTACCATCAACACCATCTTCTCCATATACAAACTGAATAACATCACCAAGAGAATTTCTTGTTGTACCATCATACTGGACCATAATATCTTCTAAAGCTTTTACTAAACGACGTTGAATATACCCAGTTTCAGCCGTCTTTACTGCAGTATCAATTAACCCTTCTCTACCAGCCATTGCATGGAAGAAGAACTCTTGTGGAGTTAACCCTCTTAAATATGAATTTTCAACAAATCCTTTACTTTCTGGGGAATAATCATCTTTAGTAAAATGGGGTAAACTTCTATCAGAAAATCCAAAAGGAATACGTTTACCTTCAACGATTTGTTGCCCAACACAAGCAGACATGAGAGAGATATTAATAAATGAACCCTTTGATCCAGATACAACCATTTGCTTAACATTATTCAATTCCTTTAAAGATAATTCTGCTGATCTACCAGCATTATCTCTTGCTTGATTTAAAACTCTACTAACATTATGTTCAAAAGATTCTCTTAAAGTCATACCTGGTTCAGGAGCCATTGTATTTGCTTGAGCATCATTAATAATCTCTTGTACCTTTTGCTTTGCTTCAGCAATTGTGTTTGCAATATCTCTCATGGTGGCACCATCAGCAATAGTATCACCAATACCAATAGAAAATCCATTATGTAATAACCAATAATTAACAACCTTTTGGATATTACCAAAGAATCCTGCAGCAGTTTTAGGACCCTTTTCCCTCATAATAGTATGAATTAAGCCTCCACCAGTAGCACCAACCGTCTTTTTATCAACACATCCATACATAATCTCCCCCTTTAATATAAACATTCCATTATCTTTAGGAGATATTAATGGATTTCCTTCATCAAACCGTTGTAAAAAGATACCCTTGGGAATAACCACTGAAGCCATTTGTTTACCAGTCCAAAGAGGTTTTGGTTTAACAATAGCAGGAGGAGGAATAATTCCATCCCAGTTAGGAACCCAAAATAGAATATTCATCACCTGATCAAATTCAATAAATATATCTCGTTTTGTCATTTTTCTAATTCCACAAAGAGTATCTTGTACAATACCCATTACTGGTTTATTTGATTGAGGAGAAACAATTTGTAAAGGAACAGCACATAATTGACTTAATTCAGCTCTTGTTTCTTCACTTTGAGGAACATGTAAATTCATTTCATCACCATCAAAATCGGCATTATAAGGAGAAGTTACTGATAAATTTAATCTAAAAGTAGAATAAGGCATCACCTTGACACGATGGGCCATCATACTCATTTTATGTAAAGAAGGTTGACGATTAAATAAAACTGGATCATCATCCATTAAATGACGTTCAACCTTCCACCCATATTGAAGAGCAATATCGCCAGCTCGTTTATGATAACGTAAATCAATACGTTCCCCAGTATCACGAATAACATACTTTGCACCAGGATGTTCATTAGGACCATTACGAACATATTGAGTTAATCTATGAATATTATAAGGAGTAACAATTTCTGGGTAAGTTAAAGTTCTAGCAATAGATCTTGGAACACCTACTTGATCTAAATCTAAATTAGGATCACCAGAAATAACTGTACGAGCAGAAAAATCCACTCTTTTACCCATTAAATTACCTCTTAATCTACCTTCTTTACCCTTCAATCTAGCACGAATACTCTTCACTGGTCTACCACTCTTTTGCAATGCCTGAGGTTGTCCAGCAATATCATTATCCATATAAGTAGCAACATGATATTGTAATAAACTTTCAAATTCATTAATAACATGAGCAGGAGCGCCTTCCTGATCACATCTTTGCACATTACCATTAGCCTTTAAAATATCGGCCAATTTATAAGTTAAATCATCTTCACCTCTAGCGGTTTCATTAATAGCAATACTAGGTCTTACAGGAGGAGGAGGAACAGGTAAAACAGTAATAATTAACCATTCCGGTCTAGCATAGTCACCATTCAACCCCAATTTAACAAGATCCTCTGGAGGAATATGCTTCATTACATTCAACACTTCACTTGGATTCAACAATCTCTTTTCAGGAGTATCACCGTATTCACTATTCTTATCCCTTTTCCAAGTTCCCCAAAGTTTCAACCCATCTCTTCTAACAGTAGGTTGAGTATTACCACAACCACCATGACTCAAAGGAGCTGCTCCACCAGCACCACCATTCAATCTATTATCATCAGTAGGAGCATCACTTTCACAAATCATTTTAGTTTTACACAAAGACCAAACAGCATTAAATCTTCTCTTCGGATCCCTAATCTTCACTGCTTGAGCAAACAAAGGATTACTTTCATCCAATTTCAACTTTCCACAATGAAAACAAACACTTTCACAAATCTTCTTAATCTTGGTAATAAAACCAATATGAAAAACAGGTTTAGCTAATTCAATATGACCAAAATGACCCTGACAATCAGACATTCCTTCACCACACTATACAACCACGTTAGTAACCTTGTCCTTCTCCGCCCCCTCTCCCCACACGCCTCCGGCGGCCGGGCTCTGCCCGGACCCGTGGCCGCGCTCCGCGCGGAAATTCATTATTCCGACGATTAATTTCCTCGCGCAGCGAGGAACAACGGGTCAGGGCAGAGCCCGGCCGCCGGAGGCATGTGGGGGACCGGTGGGTGGGTGAATACTTACAGTTTGACACTTGAAATTTCGATCTATTGATCCTAATCTTGGATCGTTGAGACCTCCAATTCTTGGTCTTTGTCTTGTTTCATCCATTGTTTCGGGAAATTCAATTTTAGCTACACTGATTGCTTTGATTTCTTCTGGCGAAAGAAGTCCAAATTGAACCTGGTGTTGTTAGTAAAAGTTATGATTATTATATATGTAGGAATTACCATACCTCCTTAACAGTACGTAATGGAGCACTTGAGTATGGGAATTGAGATCCACTCATTTTGTTGTTGTTCTTTTAATGCAAAATTTTTATTGACAATTGTTGGTTTTTTTTTTCAAAAGTTTTTAAATCTTTTTAATTTTTCAGTTGGTTGATTTTTTTTATTTGCGTGATTTTTTATATTGAACAAAATGAAAGGTTGTTGATTATTCTTTTTGCTTCACTTGCTAATTAGCTAGTTGTTGCTTAATCAATGCTGTTGCTAGCTGTTGCTGGCGTTTGTTGCTTACTTTACTCGCCTTCGTCGTCGCCTTCCTTCTTTCTTTCTTCAACTATTCTTCTTTCTTCTTCTTAATATTCTTGTTTCTTTTCACCTTAATTCCTTCCACTATTCAAAACACCACCTTCAGTCTCTTCTTCTCTTAGCTGAATTCCTTAGTCTATCCTGTTCACGTTGCTATTGTGAACTTTTCAAGGAATTTGTAGGTTGATTATATCTACTGATATTGCTCGATGATTGTGGAATTTGTGATTTCAATCCAACTTGATAATAAGATTCCCTAACCCCTCCAATTACACCCAAACAACCCCCATTTTCGCCGCCGTGCGTTCTACGAAATACGCAATAAAATTTGCTTAAATGTGTGTAAATCACGGCATGAGAATGTACATATACGGCTCATGAGGCTGCTGCTGCGGGTGCTTCGTCAGACATGCCTCCGGCGGCCGGGCGCTGCCCGGACCCGTTGCTCCGAGCTGCGCTCGGAGGTGGAGGGGGGTTGGATTTCCGAGCGAAGCAAGGAACAACGGGTCCGGGCAGAGCCCGGCCGCCGGAGGCATCTCCACGTAATTGCGTTGACCCGGAAAGGACAAATATGTATATTTTTCATTTCGATCTCAATTGAAGAAGAGAGTGAGTACATAATGCAATAGGAATATGGTGGGCATATAAGCGTAAAATTAGATTGTTCGGGAAGATATCGATCATATATATATTTATATATAATTAAGCAATTGATATGATGTAGAGCTCAGATAAATAGAATTCTCTAGTTACTTGGAGAGAGTTGGTTATACTCTAGCTAATATCTATGAATCAACTCCTCAAGGCACGGAGCACGGAAAAGCATGATTAGGTAAAGAAATAACAAACAATGCTGATATGCCAATAAATGAATTGATAGATATCTAGCTTATCATATATTTACATATGATTTATTTTAATATAGAACTTTGTATAATGTTTATTTTATCATGAATTTCCCTCTGACTCTCTATCTTCTCTTCTACCTCCGGCGGCCGAGCTGCAGGGACAGTTGATCGACAGGCTCAACGTTATATAAGCAGGTAAATTAATTTAACCAGCTTATGCACCAACGTTAGCCAGTCTTCAACCTACCCACTTAAGAAGTTATTGTATTCAAGAGGTTGAATACTTTCTTTCACTAATTTCTGGCCATGTATACGATTCTCTCCCAATGACTAGACGCTTCATTTCACCAAAGAACACCTGCCAATCTTTTCATCTTATTGTGTTTATATAATCTGTTGTTAAACTAGCCAAATCTGATATACTAACGATACAGCTCCCGAGTTTATGGTCTGCTCCGGCGGCCGAGTACACTTTTTGCCTCCGGCGGCCGGGGGCTGCCCGGACCCGTAGTTCCTCGCTACGCTCGGAAATCAACTTACCCACCGTCCCACCCACTAACTCCGAGCGCAGCTCGGAAAAACGGGGTCCGGGGCAGTGCCCCGGCCGCCGGAGGCGAAAGAAAATGTATGTACATATAATAAACTATTATTAAAAACCAGCTAAACGAAAGAGAGACTTTTGGGCATAAGATTGAAAATTGGATTGAACAGTTGTAGAATCAAACTCTTTAAATATTTTATAAGCATCTTCATAAACACCAGACGCTCCTCTTGTCGATACCCATAAGATGGTGACAATTATAATTGAAAAGATAATTAATTTAACTGTACTTAATACCATTGAATAAATCATCTTGGTTGCTCTTGATAAAATTAATAATGATAAATACAAAATAACTAATAAAAGTAATAAAGAAGATAAATCGGGATTTGATTTGATTGCATTTTTAATATAAGGAGACACAGTTGTTATAGTCATTTGACTTATGTTTCTAACATTGTTAAAAACCCATATTCCATATTCTAAATAATCAATATTACCATCCATTTCTTCTACCTCTTCTTTCTCTCTCTGCTTCTTCTTATCAACATGACAGAAATATACCTGCGATCAGGCTCTACACTTCTATTTCACTGTTTTGAATAGGGTAAGGAAAAAAGCCACCACCTCCTCGTCGTCCACCTGCCTCCGGCGGCCGGGGCGCTGCCCCGGACCCCGTTGTTCCTCGCTACGCGAGGAAGAATAGACAACTCGAAAGCTAAACTCATATGGTTACAAATAGTAGTAATAGCCTTCCTCGCTACGCGAGGAACAACGGGGTCCGGGGCAGCGCCCCGGCCGCCGGAGGCAAGTGTCACGTGAGGTGATAACCCTTGCCCTTCGGGAGATGAGGCAAAATAAATAAATGTAGATAGGAGAGGAGGACATGAGGAAGAAGTAGTAGAAGTGGAAGTAGAGAGCGAGATAGACAGACAGTGGAGAGAGAGTTTTTTTTGATTTAAGAATGGTTGTTGATACTACTTATTATGACGCTTTGGAGATTTCTCCTAATGCTAATGAATTAGAAATTAAAAAGGCTTATAGGAAGATGGCTATACGTCATCATCCTGATAAGAATCCTGATGATGAAACTGCTCATGAAAGGTTTCAGGCTATTGGCGAAGCTTATCAAGTTTTATCTGATAAGGATTTAAGGAAGAGATATGATCAGTTTGGTAAGGATCAGGCAGTTCCTGATTCCGGGTTTGAAGATCCAGCTGAATTTTTCACCACTATTTTTGGTGGAGAAGCTTTTGCTGATTTGATTGGTGAAATTTCATTGATTAAAGATTTAACAAAGACAATGGAGATTGCTAGTTTAGATGAAGAAGAGGGCGAAGAGGCAAGTAAAGATGGTGGTGATAAGAAGGGTACTAATGGTGAAAGCAATGGTGCTGTTGATGAAAAGTTTCCTAATGGCCAACCTCCTAATGTTCCTGGGTCTCCAGTTGTTGGTGGTGGTGTTTCTCCAGCTGGTGCTAATAGTCCGTCAACATCTGCACCAGCTGCTGCTGCTACTGCTGCTGCTGCTACTGCTGCTTCAGCTACTACTCCTTCAACTAATACTTCAACTACATCATCTGCTCCTCCAACAACTGCATCTCCAGCTCCTTCTCATCAATCAAATTTCTTGTCAGTTCCTGCTATTACATCTGGTGATGATGATGCTCGTTCAACAACCTCATCAACTAAAGAAAAATCAAAAAAGGATAAAGATAAGAAATCAAAAACAACTCTAACTAAAGAACAAAAAGCTGAACTTGAACAATATGAAATTGAACGTCAATTGGCTAAAGAAGAAAGAATATCTACTCTTACTGCTAAACTTATTGATAGAATATCGGTCTGGACTGAGACTGATAAAGGTGAAGCAGTAACTAAGGCATTTACAGAAAAGACCCGTATTGAAGCAGAAAATCTTAAAATGGAATCCTTTGGTATTGAACTTCTTCATGCTATTGGTTATACTTATTATACAAAGGGATCTATTCTTTTAAAATCACAAAAATTCCTTGGTGTTTCAGGATTTTTCTCTAAATTAAAAGAAAAGGGAACTCAAGCAAAGGACACTTGGAATACTATTTCTTCTGCTCTTGATGCTCAATCATCTCTTCAAGAAATGGCTAAGGCTGAAGAAAAAGGCGGCGATGATTGGACTGAAGAAAGAAGAGTTGAAATGGAAAGAACTTTATTAGGTAAAGTTCTTGCTGCTGCTTGGAATGGTTCTCGATATGAAATTCAAGCTGTTCTTCGTGAAGTATGCGATAGAGTATTAAATGATAAATCTGTTCCTTATAGTAAACGTCTTGAAAGAGCTCAAGCGTTAAAAATCATTGGTAATGTATTTAAAAATACTTTCCGTACTGCCGAAGAAGCACAAGAAGCACAAATGTTTGAAGAACTCGTAGCTGAAGCTGCTGCTAGTAAAAAGAAGAAGAAGGATAAATATAAACCACCAACCTCAGCTGATTCTGCTACTGCCACAACTTCTGATTCTGCTTCCGCTGCCGCTACTGCCGCTGCCACCGCTGCTGCTAATTAATTCCCTTATTTGTTATTTTATCATAGAATTTTCCCCCCTCCTCCGTCTCTACACGTGCCTCCGGCGGCCGGGCTCTGCCCGGACCCGTTGCCGAGCTCCGCTCGGATGCTCTACTCTGTACTGCAGTTTATGAACTTGTTAGCAATATCTGTTAAGCAGTTTACAGCCGACGAAGGATCTTAGTTTTATGTACTTAGATTTTAAGTACATGCTTGATTACCCATCACATTTAGCCATTCCTCGCTACGCGAGGAACAACGGGTCCGGGCAGAGCCCGGCCGCCGGAGGCATCAGGCACGGTTAGAGGTTCTTTCTTCGTTCCTTTTGAGCTTGAGCAGCAGGTATTCCTTGTTTGATATCTTCAGCTGCCAATTTATCAGCATGAACTCGAGGTGGGATGTCACGGATGATATTTGGAACTAGGTTTTTGGGAATGACGGCTACTCCGTTTTCATCCGCTACTACTTCATCTTCGGGATTGATTATTAAATCAGTTGATGGAACTGTTAATGGTACATTGATTGCTACTACTTTTACTACTTTATTTGGTGCAGATATTCCTAAACCATAGGAGAATACTGGATATTCTAATGATCTATGTTCATCAATATCTCTTATTTTACCTAATATTATACTCCCTTTACAGCCTAAATAATTTGCTCGTGTTGACATAAGTCCTCCGTAAAGGGCATTGTTGATTGTTGTATAAGGAGCAGTTGGGATTTGTGTTTCGGGAGTTGTACCAATGACAATTATAGATCCTTTTGGTGCTTGGTCGATATAATGGGTTGAAACCGCTGGTCTACTGTCATCTATTGGTGCATAAAGAACTGTATAAGCAGGACCAGAGATTTGTTTTGGATTGATTGGAGATTGACAAATTAAATGAGGAACATAACCTCCATCGGGTAAACCATTTTTAACTAACGCGTCTGCAACGTCACAACTAGAGTAGGATTCTAAAGTTTCACTATGATTTGACATAATGTGTAAGGGGGGTAGAGGTGGAGGGAGGTGAAGAAGATTAGATATTTATTAGCTATATGCAAGTACAGTGGGTAAGCAGCTTAAGTTTATAACGAACAGTCGGTAGATCTGTGTATTAATTACTATTATAGAATAGGACTGCTGATGGTTATTGGTTGAAACTGCTTCGGGATGATATGATGAGATAATCACTGATATTGTCCAACCCTGCGTGTGGAGTGCAGTGAATATAGGGGCAGCCGCACACCACTTTAAGACTGTTGTTAGCTTTAGGAGTATAGCTGATTTTACCTCCTAACCCTGATTAACTGAGCCTTACCTGACTATTGACCGTAGATTCGTGCAAATGTTTGATGATGAGGAGCCAGCCATACCTGATAGTCATGATTATGATTATCTTATCGATCTAATTTCGCCACCTTGAAGTCATCTATACATAACTGACGTCCTCCTCCTCCTCCTCCTCCTCCTCCTACCCACGCTTATATCCGACAATGTACTCCCAACTACATACCTATCGGTTGTCCGATGAAGGTCTAGACTTAAGCTTGTAGCAAACCGTTGAATCCAAATGCGTGGCACTAGTTAAGTCCGCATTTTTCCTTACTTCGAGGCATCCAAAATTCCTAAATCGCAGGAAAACCGATAAAGGAGTCATCGATCGCTTGATTTTCTTCCAAAATGAAACAGAGAAGAAGCCTAATTGTCTTACTTCTCAGTGGCAAAAGATTTTATCCATATAGTCAAGTTATCAGATTATCTCGTATAGGGTACAACGTTTGAGCTTGTCGAATAAGAGAAAGCTTAATATTTGTTAGTTAGCGATATTGTAATATATAGTTATTTAAGAAATAAGTATTCAATTGATATCTGTATAGTGTGATTATAAACTTTCTTAGTACTACAATATAGTCAATTGTATTATATAGTCCCCCTTCTCAATTATCCTGCTGCTTCTCCGATCGTCTCTCCATCTTCCAAATCAATCTAAACCCCTGGAAACCCTGAGATACAAACTAAGTCCTAAATAAATATAGGCTCTTCCACATGAAGTAACAATTATCATGACAGTGCATTAAATCCGAAGTTAAAAGAAATGAAAGTGAAGAATAAATAAGAATTTGGTGGGCACATAAAGTATCGGGTTTCCAGATGGATGTATATAAAGATGTTGAAGTAGTTATTGGTGAAGTTGTTCTACAAGAACTGAAAGTTAGCAAAGGGTACTACTATTCATATTATAACTTTATAATCTCAGGTATTAGATCAATTCCACTCTTTACCTGGTTACTTCTTTTATTTATATTTGGTTTTCCTATTATAATCTCTTGACATCTGCTCATTATGACTGATACTGATTCTATAAGTAAAAATCAATTCGATCAACTTACTGATACTACCAGTACTTCTTCTGCTAAAGAATATCATCCTTCTCATGAAAATATTATTGAAGCTATTGATGAAAACCAACTTCCTGATGAAGAAGCTCAACGTGTAAATACTCATACTGCAATGGAAGATGCTGGTGATGGTACTAGAGCTGCTGATCAATTACTTCATGGTGTTCCTCTCTTATTATGCGCATTGTCTCTTCTCTTAAGTATGTTTCTTGTAGCTCTTGATCAAACCATTATTGTTACTTTACTCTCCACTGTTGGGAATAAATTTGGTGATTTTGGCAAAATTTCATGGATTTCATCTGGTTTCTTACTCCCAACAGCAGTTTTAGCAATGAACTGGGGTAAATTATCTCTCATCTTCGGTCGTAAATACACCATGTTAGTAGCTATTGTTTTATTTGAAATTGGTAGTCTTATATGTGCCCTTTGTAATTCAATGAATATGCTTATTGGTGGTAGAGTTATTGCTGGTATTGGTGGTGGTGGTATTCAAGTAATGGTGTTTGTTATTTTAACTGAAATTGTTGCTATAGAAAAAAGAGGTTTAGTTCAAGGTCTACTTGCTATTGCATTTGCTGTTGCTTCTGTTGTTGGGCCATTAGTTGGTGGTGCTTTTACAGAGCATGTATCATTTCGATGGTGTTTCTATATTAATTTACCAATTGGTGTTGTAGCATTTGGATGTATATTTTGGTTATTTAACCCTCCAAAACCTAAAGGAACTATTAAAGAAAAGTTATTAAAGATTGATTATATTGGTACCTTCTTCTTAGCTTCTGGTTTAGTATTAGTTCTTCTTGCACTTACGTTCGGTTCAATTGATACACCATGGGACAGCGGTTTAGTTATTTCATTCTTCGTTGTAGGTGGTGTTCTCTTCATCATCTTTTTATCCTATAACTTCACTCTTTCTAAAAACCCTTTACTTCCATGGGAAGTAGTTAGAGTATGGAGAGTTGATGTTGTATGCTTAGCCTTTTTCTTAACCTTTGGTGCTTTCATGTCTGCTGTTTTATATCTTTCAACTTACTTCCAAGTAGTTCTAAACGCAGATGCTATGCATTCAGGTATTGATTTGCTTCCAATGATTGTTCCAGTTGTTATCTTCTCCGCATGTGGTGGTATTTTCATCACTAAAACTGGTATTACTAAACCGGTAGCAATTGCTGGTTCCGTATTTGTTTCAATTGGATTTGGTCTTTGCTCCCTTCTTGATGAAAATTCTTCAGTTGGAAAAAGGGTTGGCTACCTCATTATTCCAGGTGTTGGTATTGGTTTATCATTTCAATCTCTAACCCTTAATTGTCAAGTAGCTGCACCAAAACAGAATGGTGGTGTGCTCATTGCTACTTCAATGATAGCCTTTTCTAGATCGGTTGGTGGTGTAATTGGTAGTACGCTTGGTCAAACGATTCAATCAGTTTCATTCAAATCTGCTTTAAGAGAAATTCCTAATCTCCCAGCAAATATCGATCTTACTCAGCTTGTTAATTCTCCTGCTCTCATTAGAACATTACCAATTGAAGTACAAGCTCCAATAATTCAAGCTTTCGTTAAAGCATTTCATAAAGTAATGTACTTTGCATTAGCATTAGCACTGTGTGCATTCATTACCGATCTTTTCTTCACAAATCAACGCATTCAAAAATCAAATACTGGACCACCCCCATCTGAAGTTCAAGAAAAACAACCTGAATCTGATTCACCCTTAACTCCTATTAACTCAACCACTAAATAACCACCACAAATTAACGTCTATCCAAACAACTAAACTGTACAAACTCAACTCTAATCTCTTATTTATTTAATAATCTAATATTAAACCACCACTTTGCCTCCGGCGGCCGGGTTCCTCGCTCGGCGAGGAATATAACTAGTATAGTTATTAAGGCTACATGCAAATGCGAGAATATCGGATCTCATCTAAGTAACGTAAACGAAAGCTATATTAACCTTGATTCTATTATAAATTCATAATTTATTATTTACACATTCAATGAGATTACCAAGTATGAGAGAGGCATATTCTTTTAAAGATACGGTTCACCATGTACCAAAATAGTAGGAGGTTACTACTGTGCCTGCTTGAGATATTGAACTTGAGCAAAGCCTACTTTCATAGGTATCTTACCAGATATTTCCTATCAAACCTCTTATTAATATAGTGAAAATATAAGCTGATTGAATGCGATTTTATATCTCCGAGCGTAGCTCGGAGCTACGGGTCCGGGTAGAGCCCGGCCGCCGGAGGCATGAAACAGGAAAAGATAAGATAAGGGTAGGGAGAGGTCGCCGCATTGTGAAATTTATAGTAGTAATATATAAACAAACAGCGAGAGAGAGATGGTAAGAAATCAGAGAAAAAGATAGAGGAGAGGATAGAAGAAGAAGCAAAATGGATATTAAATTATTTTCTACTCATTCTACTGAACGTACAGATGGACCTTCTCCGTATATATTAAGACAAGCTAATCGATCTCAAAAAGGACAAGATGATTTAAAATCAATTGAAACGACTACAACTCTTTATGTTGGAAATTTATCATTTTACACATCAGAAGAACAGATCTTTGAATTATTTTCAAAAGCTGGTGATATTAAGAGAATTGTTATGGGATTAGATAGGTTTAACAAAACCCCTTGTGGATTTTGTTTTGTTGAATATGATACCCATGATCAAGCATTAGCATGTGTTAAATATATAAACGCAACCAAATTAGATGATCGAGTTCTTAAAATAGATCTTGATCCTGGTTTTATTGAAGGTAGACAGTATGGTCGTGGTGTAAGTGGGGGCCAAGTACGAGATGAATTTAGAGATGACTATGATCCGGGCCGTGGTGGATATGGTAAGAGATGGTCACAAGCTGCTCAAGCAAATAAAGAAGAATTATAACTTCTCTTCTCTCCGTTTGAATGCCTCCGGCGGCCGGGCTCTGCCCGGACCCGTGGACGCGCTCCGCGCGGAAATGTATAAACGTAACAGGAAATGCCCATAGTATATAGTAATTCCGAGCGTGGCTCGGAACAACGGGTCCGGGCAGAGCCCGGCCGCCGGAGGCAATGGGGGATAGGAGGATGCAGCAGTGGTTTATTTAGTGAAGACGAGTTGCGAGTCTTTCGGAGGCGGTGGAGGGTGGTGGTGGTGGCCAACGGGAAGCAGCATCTTCGATGTCGGAGATGAAGGATTCAGAATTGTGGATCGTAGTACCACCGAGGATGATACGGACTCCTTTGGCCATTGAGTTCATTTCGGCTACTATTCTTGCTTCTTCGTAGGTAGTACCACCAACCATGAAGATTATTATATCTTGAGGTTTTTCTCCTTCATCATAATTATTGGAAAGACCGTGGACTGCCCAGGATGGAAGTGAACCATCGTCGAAATATGGATGGGTGGACTTTTTTAGTTTTCCTTTGAGAAGAGTTGTGATTGTTTCTTTAATAAGTGGTTCATGTTGGGTATAAACATTCTCTACTCCTTTTAATCCTTTAAAACCCGATTGTGCTCTGGCGAAAAATGATGAGGATCCAAATAAATTCTCTTGTCTTTGTTTACCTCCAGCATAGGTGTTTACTAAACTTCTAATAGCATTGAATTTATGATTATATTCAGGATATTGAGAATTTAATATCCCAATTAATGCTTCAAATGAATTATTGGAATGATATTGATATCTTAATCCATATAAAGCAACCAACCGTAATTTCGAATTTATTGTTAAATTTGGTTGAATAATCATTTGTTGAAGATTCTTTAAATCGCTATTATGAGAATCATTACATGCTAATGACTGTTCTAGTTCACTTACTTGTAATAAATCTCCACTTGCTGATACTAATCTACTTAATTCACTTACTAATGTCACATGTTTCGAGACATTACCAGATAATCTTCTAAATTCGGGATAGTCTTCAATAAATCGTTTCATATCGGAAATACTTTCAATTGTCGAATTGGATTTGGTCTTTTCTTGATAATGGGATACATAATCTTTAATGCTTGCTCCTAAATCTCCGAAATTTAAATACATTGTTTTAAGGAAAAATGCATCTTTGTCAGACGATAATACAATTTCTTTAAGATCATTGGAAATTTCCGGAACTGATGATAAATCTACTCGATTATTACTAATACCAATTAATTCATGAACCATTGCTTGATATGTCCATGGGATTAATAATGGGGTAATTGGATCATTCTTTCTATCTAATATTAATAATATTGGTGAAGCATCTGATTTTCGAAAATCAAATAATTGTCCTGATTCCTGTTTAATTATATACGAAATTTCATTTGCTAATTTCTTTCCCATATTACTATTCTTTTCGTATCTAATTAATGGTTTGAATTTCATTGATAATAATAATGCAATCAATCCATCAACCGATCTATTTAAACAATCAGCTGTCCATATATCAACTCCTGTTTCACTAAAGATTCTTTTACTAGGTGAATTCAAATTTAATGTGAAAAAATCCTTATTAACAATTAGGTAATCACAAAACATTTCTTGAACCTTTACAACTATTTCATGATCATCACTTTCGGCTAATCTTTCTAAATAACTTTTCTTTACAATGTTGCTAAAATCTAGTTTCATTTTTATTAGTTTTTATGCCTCCGGCGGCCGGGCGCTGCCCGGACCCGTTGTTCCGAGCTCCGCTCGGAGTCTCTTACTCACATAATTCATATGATGAATATTTTGGTGTTCTGAGTTCATCAACTAACCATTGTATAGAATCTGCTGTTGGTCGTACAAAGCAAATACATTTTAAATGTCTCATCTTCTCTCTTGTCGCATTATCAATTCGACTACAATGGTTAGTATTTCATTCTCTCCACACTCCCTCGCTACCTCTCCTCTCCTCCTCCTCCTCTTCTTCTCTACCACCCACCCTCCTTACTTACTCAATTAAATAAATATCATGCTTCAATAGCATGGATTGTGTTGCACACATTGATATGATTGCTGTCTATAGTCGTTAGTGTCCACACATCATCTTCCCCTCCTCCTTCTCTATACTTACCGTCTCTTGATCTAATAACAACACTTTAATCTTTGATGACCCTGATACTCCTGGATTGGGCTTATCACCCCCCAATCCAACCATTCTATTCACATAATTATGTGATGTTTTTAGTAAATCCATTGTTTGTTCACTTCTAATATCGTCTGTAGATAGTATATTTCACTATTGTAATTATAGTACTAAGCACGCTAGATAACTACTGCTGCCCTTCACCGTTAACTGCTGTAACGGCCTCACGTTACAATATCTCTTACTCTACTCTACCTTACTCTCCCAAGCTCCTACCCTCGTATAACATTAACTACGGCTACTACTTAGCACTACCGTTAATTACTACTAGTACTGCTGCTCTAATCCTCCTCTTTTTAACGTCCCAACCTCCTAACCTTCCAACCTCCAACCCCCTAATCTATTCCCACTCCAACTCCCAACCTCCCTCCCATCCTCCCAACCTCCCTCCCATCCTCCCAACCTCCCCACAATCATTATCCCCACCTAATCTTTGGGTTTGGTTAGCGAATCCAAAGACAACTAATGCTTATCTTACCAGCCTCATGCGAACTCTTAACGGCCGACCCTTCACCAGCAATTTTGTCTAATTGTACGGTATATCTTTATTCCAATAGATTGTTAACGACAAAGTAACACTAAGACTCGCTTAAATTGATATATATTGTCATCCTACGATATAGTTACTATTGTCTAATCGTTTATTTCAAACTTTCTCCTATCTTTTGTTATTCAACTTTTACCTCTCAACCTTATTATTCTATTCAATCGTTATTCTTTTGTCTTTGGCTTAAGTTTAAGCATCAAGGTAAGTTAGATTTACATTTTGATCTTATCTTTACCATCACTCTCAGCACTCAAGGTTATTTGAATTCAACACTGCTGTTGCTGCTACTGCTGCTGTTCCACCTCCTACTCCAATTAATACTCTAATTACTACACCAATTAATACTCAACTACCCACTCAACTACCCACTCAACTACCCACTCACCCTCCTCAATATGCCTCATACTACTAGAAAATCCGGTAATGATTCTACTGGTTCAGATGATAATAGCAGTGAAAATTCAAAAAAATCTAAACATTTTGTAGCAGCAAGAAGTCATGGCCATTCTAAACGTAATTTATCTTCTTCTCGATTAAATAAAATGAATCGAATGACTCCACTTCATGGTATTAATGATTCTTCTATGACTAGTAAATCTCCTAAATCAACTGCTGCTTTAGTTGGGTCAAGTACATCTAATAGTGTTAAATTCTTACGATCAAAATCAACTGATAATGTTTTATCTCATCATCCTCATGATGCTATGCAAAGAAGGTCAACATCTCAAGCTTTGATAAGATCATCAAAATCTCAAACAAGAATGAGTAGGCATGTTCATCATTCACATATGCAACCATTAATGCCAACAAGATCAAGAGATAATAGTGTTAATGGGAAAAGAAAGAGTGTTGGTGGTGGGAATATAATTACTAGGTCTTCACAACCAGTATTACAATTAGATCATGAAGATAGTGATTCTCAAGAATCAGAAGAAGATCATAGGGTGTATCAACCAGTTGAAGAGATTTCACAGACTACTCATCAAATTGCTAGAGAAGCATTAGAAGCAGCAAGAATGGAAGCACAATTAGAAGCACAAAGAGTTCAGAAAGAGCAACAACAACAAACTCAACAACCATCTTATACTGATAATATTGATAATGTTGCTAATGTTTCTAACATGATTAATGTAGATAACAGTAATGTAGTTAACACCACCACTGATAACACTGACCAATCTAAACCACAATCCATTATCGAACAAGCTCATATCATTGCTAAGGCTCAAGCTGAATCAATTGCTAAATTAAAAGCTGAAGCTGCTACACTTACTAATAGTAAATCTAAATCATCTTCTTCAATCCATACCCAAACCCACCTTAAACCACCTTCTCTTCCAAACAATCAATCTAAATCTGATGAAGAATATGAAGATACAGATGCAGATGATGAACCAGCTCCACCTCCCTCTTCTAAACCTATTCAACTTAATAAACCAACTGATTCATTTAAACCTTCTCTTCATCCAACTACTCCAACCCCCCCTCAAATATCAACTGAAACGGTTGTTGCTGTATCTGGTAATGAATCAAAATCTTCTTCATATTTAACAAAACCTAATCAACCCACTACCCCTACTTCTGAAAATACTGCTGAAATCACTCGGTCTAGATTTCTTGATAATGCTGGGCGTTCTGGTGAATCAACACCGTACCCTGTTGCATCATGGGTGGATCTTCAAAAATATCCATTAGATACAAATGAATCATCATCTTCATCAAATTCCCATTCTTCTCCTGTTACTACAAGAACTCAGCAAAAACTTTGGTTACAACGTCAATTCATTGATAATCCTCCCCCCTCAACAACCTCTATGCTTTTAACTACCGACCAAAGACGTGATTTTGAAAGAATTACTAAAGAATTCATCAATGTAAGGAAATTTCAAAACCCGATTGCTGAAACAATTGATAGAATTAGATCACTTAGACAACCAACAGTATCTTCAGTTCCATTACAAAATAGAAAAAAGAGACAAGAAATAAACCCTAATGATCCATATGGTAGTCTTAGTCAAAGTCTACCTAAACGAGTAACATCACTGTCTGCAACTACTCTTAATGAAAATAATGATTTTCCAACTGATGAAACAAATATAAATGATACATGGAAAAATGTAACTACCACCACCGCAGCTTCAACTGCAAATGTTGGTTCCGTTGCCTATAAATTAACTAAAATATGGAATGAAGGTTGGAGAGATCCCGATGAACCAGCTCCACCAATTCCCGAACCTTCCCCATCAATCCATGCTCAAGCTCAACAAATTCAACAACAAATGGTAGCTGCTCAAAGACAACTTCGACCAAATGGTGGTATAAAATTAGTGTAATCCCTTAATATTTATTATTTATTCTCCCACCCTCCCCCTCCTTCCCCCTTCTTTTGCCTCCGGCGGCCGGGC
>JAJMID010000004.1:0-240778 GCA_030583405.1 Sugiyamaella americana | reverse complement strand
TATTTCTTATATAAGGTAGTAAGAATTTGCTTTACAATATTTTAACCTCATTATATAATAGTTTTCCTAGACTAGAGAAAGTTAATCTACCATCTATTCTACATGCAATAATTCAGTACTTACTTAGTTCACCTTATCTTATCACTCCACTATTTTCCTTAACAGCTTCTCGAAACCTTAATGAGCTCTTAACTACCATTAGTTGAAAAGATTTCTCTATGAATGGTGAGTTCAACAAAATAATGATATCTTTATATTAATAGTAATTTCAATATTTGCATTCTATTCACTCCTCTCCGTAGCTCTCATACTGTCAAAGATATAGTTGAAAAGAATGCTGGAAGTTACTTAAAACACCAGAGTCCACAGAATCGATCAATCAATTAGATGATTATGTGGAGTAGCTTAAAACAATTCTATTAAATATAAACCGCAAAACGTCATTTCCTGAGGATGTTATTGCTTGAATTACATTATTGGTGCATCTACACCAATACAGTTAATTGTATCTAATGGTACTTAGCTGGTAATCCGAATGATATGTAAATGTATAATTAGTACATAAAGATAATAAATTGATTGAAAATTGATTAGAAGTTTATATTAACTTATATAGATGCGAATGGTATCACGGGATTTACTCCACCGCACCTCGCGGAGCGAGGAACAACGGGTCCGGGCAGAGCCCGGCCGCCGGAGGCAGAGAAGGGGGGGAGGAGAATAAATTAGATTACATTACAGTTACAGTTGAGGTACCTTCTTGGAAACGAGCTCGGAAGACACGATTAGCATTGTTAAACATACCTTCTTTGAGGGAAACAACAATGAATTGAGAACCTTTGAAACGAGATTTGATGATTTGACCAATGTTTTGAGTATGATGGAGATCTAATGCTGCATCTACTTCGTCAAGAATGTACATTGGTGCTGGTTTGAATTGGAGAAGAGCGAGGATTAATGATAATGCTATTAGTGAGCGTTGTCCTCCACTGAGCTCAGCAAGTCCTTCTTTCCATACTTTTCCTAATGCTACTTTTACTTCTAATCCTTCAGTAACATCTTTACCTTCTTGGGGAACTAGTTTAGCTGTACTGTTGGGGAGGAGATCGGAGAAGATTTTGCCAAAATCAACCGAAACTTTTTGCCATGTTTTAAGTAGTGCTTCTCGTTTGTAATTATCAAGAGAAGAAATTGTTTCTTCAATCTTATTTTTATCTTTCTCTATTGTTTGAATCATTTGTTTGAGAGATTCTTCTTTCTTTTCAACACTTTCAATCATATTCATTACTTTAGAATTTACTGTACGCTTCATTGCAGAGATTCGTTCTTGAAGGGTTTGAAGTTGCTTACGGGATTCATTGATGTTGATTTTGGTAAAGTCGTAGGGGGTGGATGGTTTACCGAAATGGTGCTTTTGATCTTTAATCCAAGAGTATTTAGAGTCAAGACGAGAGATTGATGTTTCAAGAGATTCATGATCTTTTTTAAGTTGATCGAGTTGATGGTTGAGTTTTTGAATTTGAAGATTGTTTTCAGTGAATAGTTTCCGTTTTGTCGAAAGTACTTCTTCCATGGTATTTAATTCATCGTCCATATAGGTTAAGTTGCTCTTTTCAGATTCTAAAAGTTGAAGAGTTGTTGATTCATGAGTGACTGCTTTGTGAAGTTGTGATTTAATTGATATAATTGATGATTCTAAATCTTCAATTGAATGAGATTTATCTTGGTATTGTTCTTTCATTGTTGAAAGATCATCAGTTAATTGTTCTAATTCAACTTGAGAGAGTTGGAAAGTGTGGAGATTTTGTTGAAGAATTGTATTGTATTGGGTATTTTGTTTACGAAGAGTTTCAATTGATTGTTTTAATTGGCCGAGTTTAGATCCTTTATCTTGTTTGAATTCTTTCATATCTTTTTCAATTCTTGATAATTCAATGATTGCTTCGTCGTGGATTTTATTTTGTTCAATGATTTGCTCACTTAATTGAATTAATTCATTTTTACGTTCTTCATATTTAGATAGAGTTAAGGAGAATGGAGAGGATTTTAATTGTTGATTGTAAAGAGTAATTTCATGTTCTTTTAAATCCATTTCCTTTTTAATATCTTTAAATTGATTAATCAATTTATTATCGTTTGCTATTTGTTGACGAATTGAATTTAATTCTTCTCGGTTTTCTCTTAAACAACGAGATAATTCATTATACTTTTGTAAAGTAATTAATAATCCAGAAGATGTGTTTTTACTACCACCAGAAAGGGTTCCCATTGGATCATAAATATCACCATCCAATGTAACACTTTTAGCCTTTACTTTAGGATCAAAGGTAACTAATTGAGCAGTTGTTGTATCTTTACAAATCAAAGTTGAACCAAAAACATATTCCATTGCCGCAAATACATCTCCTTCATAACCAATAATATTAAGAGCAAGATCAACTTTGCCAGGTGCTAATGCTTTTGCATTACTAAGTCGTTCTTCAGATATCCTCGAAGCAGCAATCTTATTCAATGGAATTATAGTAACGCGTCTTTTTAATTTTCCATTTTGAAGTAATTGAGAAGCAGTAATATCGTTATCAACAACTACGTTGAATAATCTACCGCCAGCAGATACTTCTAAAGCAGTAGCGTATGGATATTTAGATTCATCGACTGAAAATAATTGTGCTACTAATCCTCGGACTGAAGTAGTTTTAAATGTTGGCGATGGTTTTGAATAATTAAATTCAATATTAGAAGTTTTACGTTTCATTGTATCTAATTCATCAGAAAGTTGACGAACTTTTTCTGAAAGTTCATATTCTTTTAATTTAAGATTCTTTGAATTCTCTTGATTAAATCCTGCGTTGGCAAGTTGTTGTTTAAGTTGATTATAACGGGTTTCAGTAGATGATAAATTAGTTAATATTTCTTCTTGTTGTTTCTTTGCCTTGGTTGTTTTTACCTCATCCTCTTTAATTAACTTGTCGAGATGTTCTTGTTTAACCTTTGCTTGTGCTATGAATGTTTTTGAATTATTAACAATTGCACGAGTTTCTTGTAATTGATTAGAATATCCAATATCTTGACCTTCTTTTGATGCAACACCGGTTTGTAAAGATTGTAATAATTCTTCAGTTTTAGAAATTTCATCATTTGATTTACTATGCTTTGATTTAATATCATTATAATCCTTTTCAATATTACTATGCTTAGCAGTACATAATTTCAATTTCTCTTCTAAATCAACAATACCATCTTTCAATTTAACCTTCTTCTCCCGTTCTTCAGTTAAACTGGAAATTTTAATATCCAATGAAGTCTTTATCCTTGCTACTTCCTGTGATGATTCTTTATAATTCTTTTCAAGAAGTTGAAATTTCCCACCTTTTGAAATTTGATCTTCTTTTCTCTTCTTAATACTTGCTATCTCCTCTTCCAACGTCCTTATTTCCGACTCCAACTTTTCAACCGAATTTCCAATCTCTCTCAACAAATCACTCTTCTCCTTCAGCACCCCACCATGACGAATTAAACTATCACTTCCCTTTAAATAATCATGAGAAACAACCAACTTTTCAATCCTTTCTAAGCTCGATAATGTCTGCTGATAATCAATAAATGCTCTCTTCTCACTACGCAAATTATCCAATTTTGGTTCAATCTCATCATGAAGTAAATTAAGAATCTCCTCTACCTTCTTCTCCTTCTTAGCCATTGTCTTAATAGCCTTCTCCCGTCTATCCTCAAACATTCTTGTCCCAGCTGCCTCTTCAATCAATGCCAATATCTCCAATGGTTTCATATTCAACACCTTTGTAATCTGACCTTGCATGATTAAGAAATTAGGATTATTAATATTCAATTGAACACTCTGAAACAACTGTTGTACACTCTGTTGCTGAGCTCTATGACCATTAATTAAAAATTTACTAGTACCACCCAATACAATCTGTCTAGTAACTGAAATCTGCTGTTGATCTTCAAACCCCAGTGGTGAATTACTCTTATCAGAATTATTAAAAACAATAGTAACACTAGCCTTAGTAACCCCAGCTTGACCTCTCTTATAAATCAAATCCTGTAAATTCTGAGCACGAACTGTACTCATAGTAGTAATACCAAGTACAAAACAAATAGCATCAAGAATATTCGACTTTCCTGATCCATTCAATCCAGTAATACAATTAAATGTTGAATCCCAACCAGAAATAACTGTTCTAGTTGCGTAACTTTTAAATCCATCAATAATCAATTCCTCAACCTTCATTTTGTCCTATATCATACACAAAAATAATTCAATATCTCACTTCCACGCGAACCCAAGCGTATTTGTTTATATTTCCTCGAAACGCGATTTTTGTTTGTTTTGTCGATCCCTTATGCACTAACCCTCTTCTGTGCCTCCGGCGGCCGGGCTCCGCCCGGACCCGTTGTTCCTCGCTTCGCGAGGATAAACGGGGGAGAGAAACAAGAACCTATATAAAGATTAACCGAAATAAAGAGATGTTTGTTCTATTAGGCGAAATTTATGTGTTTTATATGTCTTCTGGAACAAGCTGGTGAAAGACTAAATTTAATTTATGAATTAATTTTTTAATATACTATGTCTAGATATATGAAGTATATAACCTATGTACATATCTAACACCTTCCTATATAAAAAGAATAATTAAGCAAATAATACATTAACACAGCTAGCTATACTCAAGTATATATATTAAAATAGAACAGAAACGACGTACTTAGTAGAGAATAGACAGCTAATTCATTCTCTTCCTCTTACATTCTCCTTATCTCGCTTCTTAAGGTTATCTTCAGCCGTCATGTCAATCTATGCAACCTTATATCCAAAAGATAAGATAAGCATAAAGTTCTTATTGAAAAACCTTGCACAGACCTAAGTTACCTTATCTATTGAAAAGTTATAGTGGTCTATTAAAGAGTAACCGTTATTGCTAACCATCTAGTTAAAACATGTGTTGATATGAGATGCTCAGATAAGTTAAATTCAGTTCTTACGCAGGTTAACGTAGAGAGTATATTAATTTACGTAAGGTCTTTCTTTCCGTAGCTTTTTCTCTCTCCTGATCCAGTGAGATATTGCCCACCGCTTGCTAATAACTGTATATAAACTCTTATATTCAACTCTAATTATATACCCATTGCCTTCCTCGCTTGCGAGGAACAACAGGTCCGGGCAGAGCCCGGCCGCCGGAGGCAAATGGAGAAAGGGATTAATTCTTTAAATCATTAACTCTACTAAAAGCAAATACAAATATCTTTTTTTAGCTAAAAACATACATACAGAAAAATTAATGTATTTAATCCTTGGTCTTTTGAGTACCACGGAGTAAACCGGTTCTTCTGGCAGCAATGAGACCAGCTTTTTGACCAGCAACTGCACCTCTGGAAATAGTAGAAGCTTTACCAATATGTTGATGGTTACCACCACCGTGTGGATGGTCTACTGGATTCATGGCAACACCACGAGTCTTTGGCCAAGAGTTTCTCTTAACCTTGAATTTATGGAAAGCATTACCAGCTTTAAGTAATGGTTTATCGATACGACCACCACCAGCAACAACACCAACAACACCACGGGCTGAGGATGAAACGATTTTTTTAGCACCAGAAGGTAACTTTAATCTAGTTTTACCTTCATCTGGATTGTGTCCAATGACAATAACATAGTTACCAGAAGTTCTACCAAGAGCACCTCTGTCACCAGCGTGTTCTTCAACATTTGAGAGAATAGTACCTTCTGGGACAGAACCAAGTGGTAAAACATTACCAACATTTAAAGAAGCTTTCTTACCACAGTAGATAAATTGACCAGTATAGACACCTTCGTTAGCAATGAAGGTTTCTTCTCTAACACTGTACTTATAAGGATCACGGAAAGCAACCTTGGCGAGTGGAGCACCTCTACCTGGATCGTGGATGATTTGTTTAACTACACCACGGATATAACCATGACGTTCAGCAAAATCAAGACTTCTGAGCTTAGCAGCACCCTTTCTGAGACGGGTGTGTGAGGTGAAGATTGAACCAGCACCCTTTCTTTGATTACGAATAACACGACCCATTTTTAATTAAATGAATTCCTTTTGTCGGTTGGAGATTAGGACTTGGGGATGTATTGTAGATGAAATTTGTGGAAGTTGATAATGTGTATGCAAAGGGCAGAGGAGTTGAGTGGGTTGGAAGAGGACGAGGTGGATGGTATTTCCTAAACGGGTAATATATGTTGAAAGAAAAGAAGTCACAAAAGTTTTGCGAGTGAGTAGGTGCCTAACCCTGAAGAGAGTGGAGTTGAAGTTGGAGTTGCAGTTGGGAGTTTCAGTTGGGAGTTGCAGTTGGGAGTTGCAGTTGGGACGTAATTAAGTAGAAGAAGTGAGATAAAGTAGCCAGATCTTAAGATTTTGGTTGATGTACAATGGTAAGAAGAGGAATATTCAAAGTTAGCGATTGCGCTTAGCGATTAAGATAATACTTTCAATTAGCTTAGAAATGTATAGATAAGTATTATATATATAATATCTACCTTTAATATATTGAGATATAAACCTAGAGCCCGTGTAAGGGTCAAAATACTCTGTAAACTCTAGAATATGCAGGGAACTCAGTAAGGGTCCCCCTGCATATATTCCACCGACCAAACGCACTACAATCAACTATTATCCTATTATAATCTTAATTATAAACAAAAGTTTGGAGTTTGGAGTTTGGAGGTTGGAGTCTGGAGTTTAGTTAACAGTAAAATAACTATATTACTATAATATCTCAAAAATCTACATAACTTTAGCTCACTAATACTTGCTTATGCACGATAACAGAAGTTATGCTAAGACTTTACATTATTTCAATCTATTCCACTCAGTACCAATTTTTGTCTTTAACCTTATAATTGCTCATTATAATACTAGCAGCGCCTATCTACCTCATTATTTCAATGCAATTCAAGAAAAAATTCACCAAGTTTAAGCATCATCCTTTTCATTCTCAGTCAGATAAAGAGGCTAATATTCCTCGAGATGATAATCAATCACCAATTAGTGCGGATGATGCAAATGCTGATATGTTTGGTAAGATTTATTGTGTAGGTCTTAGGGGGCTTAAAAGTTGCTATTTTACTCTCCACAATACTCGATTAAGTTACTTTAAATCTTGGAAAGATCACAAAGAGAGAGGATTTATTGATCTTACAGGTTATCAAATATTGGAAGTTAATCATAATGCAAAATGTAACTCAATTATAGCTTCATCATGTTTAACTGGAAAAGGAAAGTATTTATTAAAGTTAGTTCCTCCTAGATCTGAGTCAGAATCTAAGAATATGAAAACTAGATATATTGTTTTCCATTCTAAACAGTATAAGAATAATTGGAAGGCAGCACTTATGAATGCAGCTGATTCTAGTTCTAATACAATTTCTAGTTCTAGTAGCTCTTTGAATGACCTTACAACTCCTGATACAGTATCAACCTCAGCTACCAAATCACCAGCAAGTGAATCAAAATACTTGGCAAAAGATAACAAGCCTTTACAATTAGTATTTACAACAATTATATCACCAACACCAACTAAAAGGGGTCCAATAACTGCAAAGAAAAGTGAGGAGTATGTTGTGAAAACAGAAACCGATGTACCTCAGAAAGATAAACATACCCCTTCTGAATCATCACCTAACAACATAACCTCTTCATGTAAACCTACCAATACATCTGGAGAACTACTTCGTATTGATACTCCCTCTAATAGGTATACTGAACTAGCAACTGAATCACAACCACCGTTTGAAATTTTCAATTCATTTGCAGATTCTGTCAGAGAATTCAACGAACAATGCTCAACACCAAACTTAAGTAATAAATATCATTATGGTACACTTAACAATGATTCAGTTAGTGATTCACCTCGTATACCAATAGAACCAAAGATTAACTATACCCAAACTAATACAACTGTTGATTATAATCCATCAACAAAGATATCCAAATTTTCAAGACAAGTTTCATCATTCCCACCTCCAACCTTTAACAGTATTGCACAGGGATTCGGTGAATGTATGATGTTGAATGAAGTTGACAAAGATCTTACCTATGATCATAGTTCTCATTTTTCATCAAGTATTTTAGAATATTTAAACTTTGCTAGCCGACTCAACCTCAACGATTCAGAAGTATATTATCCTACCTTGGGAGGAAGAACCTTTGAATGTTATTAACAAATGAGCAATTAGATGTATACAGATTAAATAAGTAACGTCAAAATCACTGTACGTTTCGAAACGAATTTCACTTTATATTATTAGTTTTAACTATATTGTCTGCACATCTATAATTATTAGCAATAAATTACTTCTTTACCTTTCTTCTATATATGTATATGTTTAGGTGAACACTTTTAATATTGCAGTTCTTCTTAGGCGAAGAAGCTGGCATATTCACCAGCAGTAGTTAGAATACTTACAAATTAGACATATAGCTATTAATTGGGTTATGATTCCAAGTGATAGCTGTTAATTTAGATGGAATATCAGAATGACGAAAGTTGAAACTATTAATGGTATTATAATCACATAGGAACCGATGTTGAGGATATTCAGAAGGAACATTGCAGGCTTCAGCATATATTTTGGAAGCTTCTTCAATTTCTTATCAAAAAGAGCTAATGGTCATGAGCAACCTGGTCCAGTTCGTCAATCTTCAACGCTTCATTATTGATTGATCTTACATAACTGAAGCTGGACATTGCTTAGTACGTTTACAATTCATTCTTTCAATACTTCTACCGGTCCATATCTTTGCTATTATTTTTACTTCCTATTGATTCATTTTCAATGGGTACCATAAACTATATATATACATCTTCATTAAGCTTAACAGAATTTATATGCGTTTATTAATAAATATATATTATTTACATGCAAAGATTTGTACTTAATAAGCAATGATAGTTTAGATTTATTCAAATCCACCTAATCCAGTTCTTCCTTTTGCCACATGCTTAAGATTTATACCTTGTTCAAATTGACGTTGTAATTCTTCATTTCTAGTGTTTTCCTTCTCATCAGTTTTAATAACATTGACCGATGATTTTTTAACTCCCATTAAGCGTAAGAATTTTGCTTGTTTGTCATTTTCTATACCTGATACGGATAAGGTAGGTGTTGATTGAGCAGGTATCTTTTCTTTCTTTTCTTCCTTCTTTTCCTTTTTATCTGCCTTCTCTTTCTTTTCCTTCTTTTCCTTTTTCTCCTTCTTCTCTAAATTATGTTTCTTTTCCTTCTCTTGCTTCTTTTCTTTCTTCTCTGATTTCTCTGATTTCTCCTTCTTCTCCTTCTTCTCCTTCTCTCCCTTCGCTTTCTTCTCTTTCTTTTCCTTCTTCTCCTTCTTCTCTCCCCTCTCGTTCTTCTCGTTCTTCTCTCCCCTCTCTTTCTTCTCCTTTTTCTCTCCCTTCTCTTTCTTCTCCTTCTTCTCCTTTCTACCCTCTACATCACCTAATTTAACCTTCTCGTCAACCTCTTCTAATTTACGCTTTTCTCCCATTGTTTACTCAACTTCAATTAGTTGGATCAGAAAGTTCATGCTGATAAAAATATCTGTTGATCGTCGCATTAACCTTATCTTTTAGATGTTAGGGTAAAGATCGAATGATAAACAGAATCTCGAAATTAAAGTTTAGTATTTGTTTTGAGATAGAGTAAAGTTTTGGAGAAGGTATATAGAAGAAGTTAAGGCGTTTAATATACGTTGCATTTTAAAGCTTGATATTTGATCAGAATACTATTGATAAGTTAGTAATACGTGAAGAGTTATAGAGAACTGTTGTTACGTATGCAACTACAAACACAATCCAGCTATAGTTATTTCTTCCATATTCTCCACCTTTTCAAGAGCGATATCTATAACTATATCAAGAACAATATCCAGAGACATTCATAATCTCAATCTGAATTACTTTTCCATCCACCTTCAACCAAAGTGAGTTATTCACCCTTCCCCTTCCCATCCAAACATCTCAATATGTCAACTATATCATTTCACTCTTACTTAACAATCATTCCAACTCTCTTTTTATTGTTCTCTTTAACTTTTGGTTATGAAAAATTAAATACTAGACAAACAAAGTTATTACCTTCGCAATTTCCTCCTAATGATTTTCTTGATGTTAAAGATAAAAATGGATATTTGGAACCAATTTTGATCCCTAGAGTCCCTGGTAGTGAAGGATCGAAACTTGTTCGAGACCATTTTCATTCAGTATTTGAATCGTTACCAAGTAATCAGTGGAAGATTGAATATGATGAATTCAATGAAGATACACCTATAGAGAAGAACGTAACGTTCACCAATATGATTATCACGAGAGACCCTCCCAACTCCAAACCAGGTGATGTTGGGCGGTTAGTATTAGCAGCACATTACGATTCAAAATATGATCCTAAGGGATTTATTGGTGCAATCGATAGTGCTGTTCCATGTGCATTATTATTGTACGTAGCAAAAGCATTAGATGAATATCTTACTCTGAAATGGTTAACATCATCTAATAGTTCTGGAATACAAATAATATTTTTTGACGGAGAAGAAGCATACAAAGAATGGACAGATACTGATTCAATCTATGGAGCAAGACATTTAGCAAGTAAAATGGAAAGCAATATAAAATATACAGTTGATTCCGTAAGAAGAACCGATTTACAATCAATGGATACAATGATATTACTAGATTTATTAGGATCCTCAACATCATCTATCCCTAGCTTTTTCAGAGAAACTGATTGGATGCATAAAAAGTTAGGAGTGATAGAGGATAGAATAAGAAGATTAAAACTATCGAACTTAACAACCAAGCAACAAGAAACGACATATTTCCCAAGACCAGCAATGTTTCAATACGGAGGACAAGTTGGTGACGATCATATTCCGTTTCTCAAAAGAGGAATACCAGTTCTTCATTTAATTCCCATACCATTTCCACCAGTATGGCATACAATGCAGGATGATGGCTCGCATTTAGATTCCAATTCTATTCACGATTGGGCCATAATCCTCACCATATTCACTGCTGAATATTTAGAATTATCCTCTGTAATAGGAACTATAAAAGAATATTTATGAATAGTACTCTTCTGGATTGCCTCCGGCGGCCGGGCTCTGCCCGGACCCGTTGTTCCTCGCTACGCGAGGAATTTCTAAGCTGATCGTATAAATATATATATGTTTCCCCGCGAAGCGGGGCAACGGGTCCGGGCAGAGCCCGGCCACCGGAGGCAAATGGGGGGTATAGCGAATAATATTCAATTTCTAACCACATTTAGAATGTTTATAAATAAGTTTGAGCTCCAAAATGCTCGTTAAGGTGATACAATAAGCCGTTACAGATTGCCTTGAGTTAATTGTTAAAGATATCATTTCATTGTCTACCCAGTCGGGTGCCCAATCAATTTGATAAGTATCTGTATCGCATTCAATTCTTGCTAATCTTTTAGTTGAGGTTTTTCCAATTAAACAAATTACAATACCTGATTCTAAGTTCCGTGTTGTTGCTCCTATTGCCATTAATGATACCATTGAAAGCGGTTGAATTGGTGACCATTCGATGATAAAAATTTTTCCTTCTTCTGCTTGTCTCCAATTCATTGTAATGTTCAAATTAATACACATTGACCAATAATCTACTGTTATATATTGATATATTATTAGATATCCAACACTATCAAGGACTGCTATTAAGGAACCATTTTCAGGTGTAAGTTCTGGGGGTCCCCACGCTACATCTATAATTTGAATATATGGATTATTAGAATATAGGCTTCCTACAATATAGGGAATTTTTGGCGTATAAAGTCGTTTTGAAATATCTTTTACTGATAAAAGATCAACAACCTGCGAGTTTCCCCAGATTAATGCTAATCTATAATCTTTTGATGCTTTAACTCTATATTCTGATAAATCATCGAATACCAAATCATTAGATCTCTCATACATTTCTAATGAGAATATATGTTAATGAGGTCATTCGATGAGGAGAAAGAAGTTATTTACAGTAAATGTGCCTCATTTAAAGTTGGACGATGGCGTCCAGCGACCTGCGTTCCCCAAAGGGTATATAGATCAGCACCTTTATCTTGCATGACGCTATGCCGCACTCGATCAGAAAACTCTAAATATTATCTGATAAGATAAGAGATTGTTTACTTATTCAGACGAAGAAAGTAGGAATTTAAGCGATATTGTATATCTCCGAATCAGATCTCGGATATTGGATTCAAGTACATTTCGGCGAGAATACGGTGGAGTAAAGGTTTTACACTAGGATTGGACATTGGTGATCCTCTCTATTTGTGTTATAAGTAACTATTTATATAAAAGGTTTTACGCCAGATCTCAAAACTAGCCTGGAACTTTGCCAGTGTAGCAGTTTCAATGCTCTTGTGCTATTCTCTAACCTTCCTATTGAGCTTTATCAACACCTTGACATTTAACTATTCCTCATTATAGTCTCTTCAACTTTCAGAGGTGATCTAGTAAAAACGATTGGAATAAGATAGCAGATTTCAAACCATCCCAAACAGATAAATAGTTAATTATATCATATTAGGATACTTTATACTCCATACTTATATAGATTCACCTAGTATCACCTCTATATGTTTAATTTACCATATCACCACCGTCATATAAACTATATAACTATTACCGCCTCCCCTGCCTTTGGCAGCTGGAATCTTCCCAGATCTACCTTTATTCATTCGTGAAGAATTTATGGCTGTATCAATTGATTACTTCAACTATTATGCGTTCTTCTCTACTCCTTGAATACGATACTGGATCATGTATATCCGTCGAGGTGCAACCCTAAGGAGCACTAAGGAGAATGATGAAGTTATCGCTAAGGATCCTCTTTTAAGAGCAGATTGCCCTTTTAACCCGGACGTGTTCTCCGTGGAAATCAGAAAAGATGCCACCCAAATCTTAACGTAAATACTTCAAATGAACGCTTGAAAAGTAATGAAAAAATTGTGTACTAGAACATGAAATGAAAGAGATTGAGTACCTGATTCACATGACGATAACGGGCAGCGCCCGTCAGCCGGAAGATCCAACATATAGTACTTCCTAATGATATCTTAACCTATAGCTATCCAAGGTGCCTTCGAAGAACATATATTTATATAACTTAAAATATAATACTAGAAGGTCTCGTAATCAAGTGGTATTTAACTCTTCCCTCGAAATGCCAATAAAATTCCTCGCTTCGCGAGGAACAACGGGTTCGGGCAGAGCCCGGCCGCCGGAGGCAACAACGAGATATAATGATGATGCGTATATACATTAAGTATTGTTAGCGCCTCCTTTTGAATGCCTGAAGAATTTCATTCCCATCCAGGAGATTATACACCATACCCAAGCAATTACACTGAAAAGAATAATCATTGATGGGTAGTAGTTTTGTATGGGTAGGCCAGTGATTTCTTCATATTCAGCATAAGATGTTGCTTTGATGGAGTAATTTGGTTGGAAAGTTGAGAAGATGTCCCATATTCCTAAAACAGAGATTATTCCAAAAATAAATATAAGGGTTGATGATATTATAATAGTCAGGCCCCAGAATTCTAAATGAGATGCATAATTGGTGTCGTTGTGTAAGGAGGGGATATCCTGATATCCTGATTTTCTCCTATGATGCAGTTGCTTTTGTATAGGATCGTAAGTTGTTAGAGGTGATAATAATACAATAGATGGTATTTGAGGAGGAGTTATTTTCAGTGGTAAACGGGAGGGAGGAGTTGAATTGAACGTGGGATGGGGTGGGTTGGTGTGGGTGGGTTTAATTACTTCAAAATTGGTTATTTTGAGTTCCTTTTCTCTATAAATTAGTAATTGATTTTCAGGTCCTTTACAGGCGGATATGATGTTGATTGGTTGGTGAGTTAGATGAGTTGATTGTGACTGTAGCTGGATCTCTTTATCAGCTTCTTCATGAATTTCATCTAGCAAATCAACACTTGAGTTCATACGAATAAATGAAAAGATCAATAATAAACTTTCAATTTCTTTCTTATTTACTTCATTTTTAAGTTTTATTGAAAAATAAAATTGTTTAAATTGAGTTTTTAATTTTTCAACTTTCGATGTCACTTGATTAATCAACGATTTCTGGATTGAAAATTCTATTCCTTGAAAATTCTTTAAAAATTTTGAATATTGAAAGAGATTATCGATATCGTTATTTTCATTTAAAGATATCGTCAAGAATACTAAACAAGTGCGATCACCAGCTTTTGATTGATAAGGTAAGACATCGATATTACTCTTAATTTCAAATTTTTGTATTAATTCATCAAATGAATATGATTCAATAAAGATGATTTTATATGAAGATATATCATTCACCATAACACCATTAACTTCTCCACTACCACCATTACTATAACTATCATCTATACTAATCAGCTTACTACCATTAACACCATTAGAAGCTATAATTTCATCTACCCCACCCTTATTCCCACCACTTATCTTTTCGATATACCTTTCATTCCGCCTCCTGGTCCTCCTTTTACCGTTCATTCTCGCACTTTTTTCTCCTCCTTCATCTCTATTACCTCCTTCTAAAGGAATCATCAATATATTTACAAAAGACTATGATATGATATGATTAAAACCACATCCATATCTTGCAACTGTCGTAATCAAAATCGAACTGTTATTCATAGGTCCCTCTTGGTGTTAACTTTATCACTATATGAGGCGCGCTTCTGCATCATCGCCGATCGGTTTGTGCCTCCGGCGGCCGGGCGCTGCCCGGACCCGTTGTTCCTCGCGTAGCGAGGAATTTATTTATCGAAAACATATCATAAATAAATAGCTAAGTTATACTTCGCGAGGAACAACGGGTCCGGGCAGCGCCCGGCCGCCGGAGGCAAATCACCACTTTTTCTTGATGCTCCTCCTTGGATTACTGTAATTATTCCCAAATGGTGTTTCATTCCAAAAACAGCTTTTAATTTCCGGTACTTTCAAGGTTTGGTAGGATATAACAAAAAAATTACTCTTAAATCGAAATAATCCTATGTGTACTCTTTCTGGTATTGTTGGATTATCGTATAGTTTATGTTTGATATAATTTACGTTTTTATGAAGATCGTATGCTTGTTCATAGTTTATTTTATGTAAAATATATCTCCCTGTGGATGAGTAGATGGGAAATAATCTATTAATACTTCCTTTAATTGGCTTATCAAAACTGTTGATGAAATCATTCCATTTGATTCCTAGAAATGATCTAATTCGTTGTGAATCATACCAGTTGAAAACTTCAAATTCGTGTTTGTTCTTCCTGGTTGATTCTTTATAGAAGTATGTTATGGAATGGTTATGTCGGGATATTTTATATGGAAGCTTCTTTTTTGATTTATTCAATAACTTCAATTCTTTTGAAAATAAACAAATATCGGAGTTTTTAAGATCAACTTTTCTCAAAGCACAAGTATCGCCTATGGATGTCTTTGGAAATACATTTCTATCAAAATATGAACAAATAGAAGTCAGAGCAATAGATAAATAACCAAACAAGTTAGTCATTTAAATAAATTATTACCAATATGATAGGATTGTAGTAACGTGATGTCGATATTATGAGATATTTCACTAAGACTTGCTCCATAATTAAGGTTATCTTATTGTTGACAGGCCGGATACGTGCATTATGCATGCCTATCAACTTTAATTCAATTAAAGCCTAGAGGTGCATTGAAGCAGGTGAATAGTGCAAGTTGCATGTCGGGGGTCGGTGTGCTCATATGAAGCAATTTTCTTCAACTTCGACTTGCTCGGGGCGTATTTTGATATAAATTGATATATATAAACTGATATATGTAATAATAGAAATACACTAGATTACAGAATTATTAAAGTGAGGTGGGTGATGGAAGTATATTCGTACTTGGTTCAGTGCCTTGGTCATTGTAGGCCTATACTGAATCATTAACTTTAATCAGTAATCACATTACAAATATATTCACATTGTAAAATAAACTCCCTAATATATCATATACATTAATAAATATCTTCTCATTTCAACTTATATCCACCTCTTAACCACTCTACCTGTTCACCAATAACTGGAACTTTTTGAGAACCCATATCCACTAACCGCACCACTACCCTTATCTTACCACACTAAGGTCTTCTTCAATTCAATTGAGCAACTGTTCCTTCATTCCTTTAGAATGTTTAAAAATATACCCAATACTACTCCGCTACTAAACTCTATACGTAATTGTTACCACCCTCCTCTTTTAAAATCACTTTGCACATCCTCACCTCTTCAAAGACAACGAGCAGTAAAACCACACAAGCATGAATACGACCATCCTCATCACCTCCATCACCACCCTCATAAACCAAAATCAAAACCCAAAAAAGCTCCTCTAATCTATCGCTTCTTATTAGCTATTGGCTTTACAACAATCGGTTATTCCATTGGAAAGCAACTCGCCCTCACTGACAACTCTTCATCTTCTCGAAAAAGACATAAATTTCTTGAAAAAACTTTTGAATATCAATACCTTCATGATCATCCAATGGTAAAACAACTAAGAGATAATCCCACTTTTATCGAATCTCAATATACTGAAGCAATTCCTGCTTATCATCAAGATGTTATGGTAACTTCTGGTAAACTCTCCGGTAGAGGTCTTCTCACCGTTGAACCCCTCGTTTTCACTTCTGAAGATGATGGTCAAATGTATATATTCTATCATGTTGGCGATCAAATCACCCACCATATCAAACAAGATTCTGTTCATACTGGTTTATTAGCAACCTTAATGGATGAAGGATTATCTCGTTGTGCATTTAGTAAATTGCCCAATAAATATGGCGTTACTGCAAGTCTTGAATTAGATTATAAAACGCCTTTACCACCAGATTCATTTATCGTTCTAAGAGCTAAAATCGTTGAATCAAAAGGTAGAAAATCATGGGCCGAAGGTACTTTAGAACTTCTAAAATCTAATACAACTTTACAAAATCATGGTCAAATAATTGTTCATGGTAAAGTACTAATGGTTGAACCAAAATGGGCAAAATATTTCCTATGGTTAATGTAAATATATATCCACCATCTCCCCCTCTCTCTCCCTCCTCCTCACTTTGCCTCCGGCGGCCGGGCTCTGCCCGGACCCGTTGTTCCTCGCTTCGCGAGGAATTACTCAATACGCAGAGCGTGCACGTGTGACCAAAACTCAACCTATTCATCTATCTATAATTTATTATCCTACTCAATTAGGCATTTATTTCTTATATTATCTTACAACTTACATAGTAAATTTACAAGCTGGACTTGATCTTCAGTATTTTATCCCAAGTTGCTATCGTGCTGTCCTGGTCTCTTCTACGGCGGTGCCATATTCGCTTTTCTCATTCTTCTTATTATATCACTCTCCAAGAATCCCCTACTCCTTCCTATGATCTTCCCTTTTTCATGCAATTCTCTTGTACAACATATTCCTGTGCTCCGTATCCACCAACCGGGCCTGCCCACCGACCTTATTATTATTCACCTGCGGTACAGCATGTGCAGTCTTGACCGTTAAGGTTGATATCCGATACTGTTCAAATATACTTTATAGGTTACTGTACACATATTATTAATCAGTACACGGTTTCAATTTCGTTCCCTTAACATTCTCTTCATATCGAATAGATTTAGTTTATAAATAAATACAATCATCTTCAAAGCCATATCTATACCTACTCCATTACCTTAGCCCTTAACCCTTAACCGCAACTACCGCAACCACCGCCGTATCGAACTTCTAAGACATTTTTCCGGCGGGGCCCTTTGCGCATACATTTTTGATCGACAATCATCGAAATTAATTCGTGCATAAAGGCTTACTTAACATAAAGGACTTAATGGAAGTATTGATTTGATTATTGTTTTCTTCTTCTTTTTTTCATTTTGACTTTCGTGTTTTTCTTTACTGTTGATTACAATTGTATTATTACGTTAGCTAATTATCTAGCATTCGCGTTTATAGCATTATAGATTCAATTTCATTTCAGTATTTTCATATTTTCAATATCATCAAATAGGTTTGTTATCATCAGACTTGGTTTTACTCTCACCTCACCTTGCCTCTCCTCACTCACTTCCTGTTAGGCCCAAATCAAAGTCTTATCATTCACCTATTTATTCATAGATCTTCATCATGTCTCCGTCAACTGAAAGTAAAGCTTGGATCTTAATAGCTGCTTCTTCTGCTGCTTGCTTGCTTGGTAGTTTTGTTGTATTCTTTGATCTTCTTTGGAGTAAAGTATTCCCATCTAGTAAGTTTCAGTTTCAAAATAATAAACAAGTAATGGTTGCTAGTTTAAGTCTTAGTAGTGGTGTATTACTATTCACTTCAATGTATAGATTACTACCTGAAGCATTAGAATATTTTCAATCAAGTCCTGAATTAAAAGGTAATAATCAATTAGCAAATATGGTATTAATTGGTTCTTATATTATAGGAATTTCGATTTGTGCTGGATTTAATGGTATAATTCACGCATTAACTTCTCAAAGTGTTGTTCATTGTGTTCATGATGAAGATGGTGATGATTTTGGCGATGAATATGGTGATTTTGAAGGTGACGGTATCAACCATCATAGTCATAGTCATGGGAATAACAATTTAATCTCAGATATTGAAGCTAATCCAGGTAACAATCATCACCATGACTTTCATAATCATGACGGTGACCATCACCACCACCATCACCCCCACCACCACCATGACCACCCTCATCCTTCCCCTCATCCCCCTCAATCTCCACTTGATACAGAAGATCCTTTATTCAAATCAAAAAACAACTCTTACGGAACACTTGTTGAATCATCCAACTCAGGAAGTGCTCATGATGATTCTGATGACATTGATGAAACTTCTCCTTTAATAGATGAACAAATTACTACATTAATCACTGCCAACATTGTAGCTACGCCCAATTCTCGGCCAAAATTACCTTCTCGTAAAATAAGTATATTAGATATTACACAAAATACATTTCAAGGAAAAAAACCATTAGGAGTTTGTATGGGATATACAACAATTGAACAATGTACATTTTCAAAATGTTGCAATACAAATAATATTGAAACTGAGCAACTACAACATTCACAAACGATAATAATTCCAACTATTGAAGAAGTTAACAATGATGTATACCCATCTCATCCCACCTCATATCAAACACGAAATCAAAGTTCCTCACATCTTTCCCTTCATTCCACCCATACTGAACACCCCCACTTCCACCATCATCACGTAATTTCCCAATATTCTCAATTATTCTCGATTGGAATTCAAACTGCTCTTGCAATAACAGTTCATAAGATCCCCGAAGGAATCCTAACCTTTGCAACATACCATGCCGATCAATCACTTGGATTTAGTGTTTTCCTAGCATTAGCAATTCACAACTTTTCTGAAGGATTTGCAATAGTATTTCCACTCTTCCTAGCAACTCAAAACCGTCTTATAGCGTTTTCAATAGCCGCTTTACTTGGAGGAATAAGTCAACCAGTAGGAGCACTAATAGCATGGCTCTTCTTTAGAAACAAATTCACCAACGAATCCACTAGTCTAACCTTTGGTCTCATTGTCAGCTTAACCGCTGGTTTCATGAGCATCATTGGCCTACAAATGTACGGTACCAGTATTGCCTTTGGAGGTCAACAATCAGTAACTCTCACTTGGGCTTTCACCGGCGTAGCCATAGTTGGTATATCTGCTTGTTTAGTATAACCCTTTCGTTCTCCCTCTCCCCTCTTGCCTCCGGCGGCCGGGCTCCGCCCGGACCCGTTGCTCCGCCCGGACCCGTTGCTCCGAGCTACGCTCGGAGGTTAAATGACTATAAATTACGCCCATAGCTTGGATTAAGAAGGGACTTGGTAATTACCTTCCCTAGATATGCCCCAACCCTGATAATGATGAAAATTGGCGAAGAGTTAAGTAATTCTTATAGGATCAGCTTTAGGAGGAACCTTACAGTTAACCTATACCTTCAATAAGTAATTAGATAATTTCCTGGCGTAGCCAGGAACAACGGGTCCGGGCAGAGCCCGGCCGCCGGAGGCTAGGGGGAGGGTGGGTGATGAAATAAATATTGTTTACTTTCCTAAGCCTAATAAAACTATTAAGTAAACGTTTAGGATTGAAATAAATAACCAGACTGCGATTCCTATAATCTTGACTATGATACCATTTGACATATCAACGTGATCATCTATCGTAGTTGGACTTTGTAAGTCATCATTTGTTACTATGACTGTCATAACTTCTTTTTTTGATGTTAAATAAATTAATGGTGCAGTGAGAAACGGTAGTAGTATTGATAATGCTACTTGACTTGCGTTTAATGCAGCATTTAATCCTTCTTTTCCTACTGCTGCTACTACTATGACACATGGTATGATTGCTATACCTCTAGTGATTATTCTTCTTAACCATGGACGGAACTTCCATCGAATATGTCCTTCGCTAACAATTTGACCAGCAATAGTACATACTATACCAGCAGATTGACCAGAACAGAGGAGTGCAACCATAAATAATACAGCAGCAGATTTTGATAGTAATTCCTCGAGAATACGATAAATTCCATACAAATCAGCATCTACTGCATCTTCATTATTATACATTGTTGCACCAGCTACAATTATAATTGCACTATTAACAAAAATAGCAACTGTACATAATGATACTGCTAATTCTATTATTGACTTTGTTAATGTATGATTGATTGCTTCTAAACTTGGGCGATATTTTTCTTCTATCTCAATATCTTCACTTGTTTCATCAACTAATGCTCCTACAGCTCCATTTTGAATATCATATTCACGAATTCTTGGTTTAACAAGTGCAGAGCCTAGATAAAGACTATGAGGCATAACAGTAGCCCCTAAAACACCACATGATAAATAAATCCCCCCTCCAGTAATGATATCTGAAGATGGAAGATAACCTCTAAAAATATGCCCAACACTTTGCTTTGGTATATGAGTTAATTCAACAGCAAAACAAATTACTACACCAAACAGAAGAATCATTACACCAATTTCAAAAATTCTTACAGTTTTCATTCCATTACCTGGTCGATAAGCAAGTAATACTACTAATACATCAACTATTGTCAATATAACACCAGCTATTAATGGAATATGAAGTAGAATATTTAATGCAATTGCAGTACCAATTACTTCAGCAATATCAGTTGCAATAATAGCACATTCAGCAAGGAAATATAAAACATATCCAAGCCAAGCAGGAAGATGATTACGACAATTTAATGCTAAATCTTGTCCTGTAACAGCACCTAATTTAGTTGCTAAAGACTGTAAAAAAATAGCAAACATATTTGATAAGAAAACGACAAATAATAAAGCATATTGCTTTTCAGCTCCTGCTGCTACATCAGTTGAATAATTACCAGGATCCATATAAGCAATAGCAACCATCATACCAGGACCAACAAACTTAGCAGCATTGATTGTTTTCCTAACAACATATTGACACTTTTTATGAATCCATGACCGTTTATGTTCTTCATCTTCTTCATTCAACGTATTTGAATCTGATGATGGAAGATATAAATTAGTAGAGGATGATTCAAAACTATCATGTTTTTTAGTGAAAACTTTCAAAAATTTATTTAATGAATTCTCTCTTTTATTATTACTAGGATTGATTGGTATTTCTTGAATATAATTTGAAGGATTTCTTCTTTTGATTGAACTTGTATCCATATTGACAAGGATTTCTTATCGTCTATAGCAAAATTTCACTATATATAATAAACCTTCTAAACTTTAAAAACTTGAAAATATATCTATATCGTATTCTTTATTATTTATATACAACCCGGACTCTCATTTATATCCCTCCAACTTACTTTAACGGAATGAGTTCTTAATGTGTAGAGTAATATATATCTGGTAAGTGATAACTGAAACAATAAATGTTTGAGAAACGGAATTAATGTAAAGTAGTGATAAAAGAGAGACAGAAGAACCTTTATAAATTAAAGCTTACGATCTAGATTTTGTTTGATTATCAAAAAATTAAGATTTAGTCGACGAAGATATTTATTTTAGTGGGGATCGGATAGTTGCGAGAAAATGCCGATTAATTATCGTGTAATGAAACTAACTATAAGCGTTAATTATAAGCGCTCTGCAAGGATATAGCAGTTACTAACGAGAAGTACAGACAGGCGTGTAAAAACTACGGGAATCTAGAACGGTTAAGTTGCCTCACGCGAATATGAAATTTATGCAAACCATCATCGGCTACGGGTTAGTTAAAAGATAAGATAAGGCATTAATTTATTGAAGGAAATGATAAGCTAGCTTATGTAGATAATATTTAATTATATAGCCCGCACTGGGTTAGAATATAAATAAGGTTGTTGATCATTAGCGTAAGAGAAGATTGACAGCCATTGCTTAGGCTTGCTTAGGCGTTGCCTAGGCATTGTTTAGAGGTTGTTTAGGTTGTAGGGTCTGTTTCGTACAAGTAGGGAAAAGGTTGGTACGCTTACATTCATATAATTATTTGATATGATCGTACAATATTTATTAGCCAAGTAAAAGAGTAACTCATTTGTTAAGATTTAAACAACAATATCCAATCTGATAAGATTATCTCGATACATTTAGTCATATCTCATACGATGCGTTACCTTGGCTAGAACAGATTTAAAATTAACTTGTTCAAAGTTTTACTCAAGTTGGCAATTACGAAACTGCCAAGATTTAAAGACATATCTCATTATTTATTATTAAATAAGTAGCAATTAGTAATTATATAATAAGTGATAAAATTGCATTAGTAAGATGGGGGTGGGGAGTTATCGGAGGAGTTATCGGAGTTATTTTTCAGGTTGTCATGATGGAGTTATAGAAGCTATTTTTAGAGTTAAGAAAGAGATTTAGTGTTGTCATTAGTAGCATTAGTAGCATCGTTAGAGTCATTATTAGGAGCAGTACCATCAACATCTGCATCCGCATCATCTTCTTCATCCGCATCAGCATCAGCGTCTTCATCAGCTTCTTGTTCCACCTCATCTTCCACTTCAATATCCTCCTCTACATCCTCCTCTACTTCTACATCGTCATCACCCTCGACTTCGACCTCTGCTTCTTCTTCAGGTTCAACATCATCTTCTTCGTCTTCTTGTTCCTCCGCGCCATATTCCTCTTCATCATCAATATCGATTTCCTGCTGCTCAGGAGGATATTCATCAGTTTGTTCCCCTTCAGCATCCCTATAAAACGTTAGCATCCTCGCGCCAGCGAGGAACAACGGGTCCGGGCAGAGCCCGGCCGCCGGAGGCAAACACCACGTACCACACAATATTAAACCTGGTAACTCTTGGTTTTTCAGCAAGAATATTTCGAACAACCCTATCAATTTGTACTTTAGGAGGAGGATTTAACCGTAATTCTTCACTATCATATTCATTATTGACATAATAGCCAACTCTAACAAATTCTTTGCCAGCATAAGAACATGAAAGTAAAATAACAGTAACAGATACCAATTCTGAAGCAGGAATAAGATCAGGTGATGGTGGATCAGCTGTAAAGATGAATTTATTAACACCCACTGGCACAGGACCAACCAATAATGAATCTAATTCTTGATCATGTTCAAATGAAGTAGATGAACCAACATAGATCAATTTCCATTCAAGATCATCTTTAAGAGGTTCTACACATTCAAAGGTGATTTCAAATTCATAAGGATCTGTAAAAGGTGCTGGATTGTTCAACACAGAGATGTTTAGAAGGGAAACAATAGACATGGTAACAATAGCTGATGGTTGTATCGTTTGGGTGTGTTTAATTTTTCAGCTAAATTGATTAAACCGTTTAGCATGTCGGAAACGCGAAACGAAACGCGTGGGTTAGGGTGTACACCGCTGGGAGGATGTGCAAGTGCCTCCGGCGGCCGGGCTCCGCCCAGACCCGTTGTTCCTCGCAAGCGAGGAATGGAGAGCGGGCTGTACAGTTGTAAGTTGTCACCGGCGGTGATAGTTATTTGCCATTAACTACCATTAAACTACGTTATTACTACGCTACTAAGTTGCAAGTTCACTAGGAAGTTCACTAGCGGGCAAAAGTGAATTAGTGTAACATGTAACATAGAAAAGTTTAAATAAATAATTATATAATTTAATATAAATTACATCATTCTGTAACTATTATTAAATTATAAATTAACCTCAGCTGTTCATTGTTGATGCTTGATAGAAAAAAGAGTTATCTGCATATGCAGTATTCGACCCTGCATTAAATGATAAGATAACAATGGGTAATCACTGTAATACCTTAAGATTAACTATTATTATTAATAAAAAGCTATGCCATTTTCAAATCAACAACTATAACTGCTGAACACAAATATCTTAGAGCAAGGTCGATACAGCACTTATATGTATGTGATCTGAAACTATAAGCGTACTTTGAGTTGATTCCCCCTCTTTCATAACCCACTCTCTCTTGCATTCTCTTATATAATAATCTTAACTAATTTTGCAAATTATTTGACTATCGAATGATCAAAATAATTAAAAGTCTTTAAACTGTTTAAAAACTGTTGAGGTTTCTCTGAATATCGCTGCTCCGATCTCGACGACTGATAAACTTAACCTCTTACTATAATCAATTATTAACTTAATCACTCACTTTTCTTCCACGCCTTGACCCCTCCCTCCTCTCCTCCCCTCTTCCCTTTTTCATCTTCTTTTTTTCATTTTTTTGTCTTCCCCTCATTATATCTACTGTACCTACAAATTAAACTAGCGTGCCAACATTATTCGGACCATCATCTCCGGTATCCTGCTTCATATTACTGGACAGATTCTCCGGCCTCATCGTAGCTAATTTTTGGCTATTGTTGAGAGTAGTGCTAATCCGGGTTAACTACTCATTGTGGGGATGATTTACATCCTGAGAGGGGTAACGGACATCGTTCTACCGATTGTGTGCTAACCACTCCAAGTATTTAAAAGGCTTTTCTAACGGTCAGACCAAACTCTTTTACTGCAAGCGTCTTTAAACGTTAAAATAAGATCGTTTGTACTAACTATAAGGGGTAATTTATCCTCCGCGATATGCGCGATATGTGGGGGTGCCAATGGGGGTAACGGAAGGGAAAATAGTTAAGTTATTGTACCCATAATTTTCATTCCCACAACGAAGATAGGAAGAGAGTAGTATAGTATACCGTTGGGGATTTAGATAGTTTAACTAAAAATACCTATTTTTACCTTATCATATACCTACTGATATAACCTTAATCTTTATCTAATCTTACTAACATAATCCCTATTGCTAAGCGGCGCTCAGCAATCTTCTTTATTAAAATTATTCCAATCTTAACATTCATTCACTACGTCATGATCAACCGAGTTTCAAATCATGCACTGGACTTTAAGATCTTAGCAATAATTTGTTAATTTCTCTATAATCTACGTATAATCCAGCACGCGATCCGCTATAACTGAAACAACGCTTCTTACTTTTCTAAAAGTCAAAATCCTTGACCTGCTTAACTCCTATCACCTAAACCCCTTCGTTGTTTCGCCTCTTTTACCAAAAATAACTCCAACAAACCCCCAATGAAATGCGTTTTTCACCCCTCCGATTCAAGTCCGTTTTTCCCCATTTGGCACGTAGCTCTTGGCTTGTCTTGGCTCATCGTCAATAGTTTTTCCGATAGGAGCGCCAATGCAGGTTTTATGTACCCCGCTACCTCCGCAGACCCCACCAACATCCCTTTACAATGCAAGCGAATTAAGGATTAATTATTGCATGTTAGATACCAAACCATTTTATTTTCCTTCTTTTGAAAGATGATCTTCTTACTTCCCCGCTCGAGAGGAACCTGATTACTATGTTTGTTTTATTTCTTGATGATCAATGAAAAGGAAAGATATAGAGATGATTGTCAGTTGTATCACAATGAAGCAACCTAAAAAGTATATATAAAACTTACATTTCCTTCTACATTTTTTTCTACACAAATACATTTATTTGTTTAACAATCTATACACCATGTCGCGATTACTTTCAACCCCTATGAAAGCACCTGGTACTGCTGAACATAAAGAAAATGTTGATATTGAAAATTATGAAGATGATAATGGAAGTTTTATCCACAAAGTAGCTGAACATGGAGGTATAACTCATAATCCATTACGTGATATTGACCGTGGTCATTTAATTAGAAATGTAACTAGTTATGTTGAAGAACATGGTCTTGAAGAAGATAAAGAGTATTTCATTCGTGGTGCTATTTTAGCTCAAACCGGTGAAACTGACCATCTTCCTCCTGACGAGGCATTGGCAATTGAAAGAGAAAGTACTCATAAATGGGATCATCCAAAGACATTATACTATTTGTGTATTATGTGTGCAATCTGTGCAGTAAGTTTACTTAAAATCCATATTGCTATAGCTTTAACTAACATTGTAGGTTGTTCAAGGAATGGATGAATCTAATTCAAATGGTAAGTCTTTTATTACTTTGTGATTAGCAAGTTAACACCCCTGCTGAACATTGCCTTTATTAGCGTACCCGAATAGGTAACACCCTACTTCATGGCATTTTAAACTAACATCATAGGTGCTCAACTTTTTATGTTTAAACCTCAGTTTCTAAATATTCCAACTGGTGAAGGTGTTCCAAACTCTGAAAGAAATGCATGGTTACAAGGGCTTGTAATTGGTGCTCCTTACTTATGTTGTGCTGTTATTGGTTGTGCTTTAACTGGTCCCTTGAATAACTTATTAGGTAGAAGAGGTGTTCTTTTCCTATCTTGTGTAATTGCTGCTATTGCTTCTATTTGGGAAGCTTTCACATACTCTTGGGTTCAAATGTTTTTAGCTCGTTTATTACTTGGTCTTGGTATTGGTCCTAAATCAACAACTACTCCTATATATTCTTCAGAGTGTGTTCCAGCTCCAATTCGTGGATCCCTCGTAATGATGTGGCAGATGTGGACTGCGTTCGGAATTTGCGTGGGATACATAATTGGAGTTGCATTCCAACCTAGTGGAAGTATCAGTGAGGATCTTGCTTGGAGATTAATGATGGGATCTACTGTTGTACCACCAATTCTTGTTTGTCTCCAAGTATATTTTGTTCCTGAATCCCCACGTTGGTATATCAAGAAAGGTAAGCATGATAAAGCATTCCAAAGTTTATTAAGGTTAAGAAACACCAAAGTTCAAGCAGCTCGTGATCTTTACTATATGGCCGTAATGATTGCCATCAATGAAGAGATGAATAAAGAACATAATGCAATTGTTGATATTTTTGTTGTTGGAAGAAATCGTAGAGCATTATATGCTTCTCAAATTGTTATGTTCATGCAACGTAAGTATAACTTTCCCAAGCACACAAACTATATATATACTAACTAATTAGAATTCTGTGGTGTTAACGTCATTGCTTATTTCAGCTCAACAATCTTTATTGAAGCAGGATTTTCACAAACTTCAGCTCTCCTTGCATCCCTTGGATTTGGTCTTATTAACTTTATATTTGCAATTCCAGCAGTTTTTACCATTGATACGTTCGGTAGAAGATCATTAGCGTTATTCACGCTACCATTCCTTGCCTTAAGTTTATTCTTCACCGGGTTTTCATTTTACATCCCTAGCAGTTCAACAGCTCATATTGCTTGTATTGCTTTAGGTATTTATTTATATGGTATTTTCTATTCTCCAGGTATGGGTCCAGTTCCATTTACTTATTCTGCAGAAGCATTCCCATTACATGTTCGTGATATTGGAATGTCTATGGCTACAATTACATTATGGGGATTTAATTTCATCCTTTCATTAACTTGGCCATCTCTTCTTCAACGTCTCGGGGCTCCGGGTGCATTCAGTTATTATGCCGGTTGGAATATTATAGGTTTTGCTTTAGTTTTCTTCTTTGTTCCTGAAACAAAAGGTCTTACTTTAGAAGAATTGGATATTACTTTTAGTGTTCCCACTGAAAGATTTGTTTCTTATCAAATTAAAAATCTTCCATGGAATATTAAAAAACATATCCTTTTTAAAAAGAATTTACCAGAAAAGAAACCTCTTTATGAATTATATTAGTTTTACTTTAATTTAGATTTACTACTTCGAACTATTCCTTTGCCTCCGGCGGCCGGGCTCTGCCCGGACCCGTTGTCTCTGAGCTTCGCTCAGAGTTATTTATACCTAATTTTAACAAACAAGTATGTTTAACAGACATTTATAGACTTTGGCGAGATGTAATATAGTAAAAATATATGATCGTTTGATTACAACGTTACTATAACTTAATAACTAAAATGATTGCAATATAGTAAAAATATATGATCGTTTGATTACAACGTTACTATAACTTAATAACTAAAATGATTGCGGTACTGGGAAGCAGTGATTCTACTTAGTATTGGAGTTTGGTTAATATGCAAACCCGTTAGAATAGACCAGTTTGGACGTTGATTACCATTCATTCAAGCAATTACTATCTAATCAAAGTTGCTATTAAACTGTTTATATAATATTCTAAATATTTAGCCAAGAATTGAGCTTGGTTGGAGGAAACGAGATGGGCGAATGTGAACATGTTTTACGTTAATTAGTTTAAAATGTAATTTATGGGGGTTAATACAAATTCATATCCGTTTATCCTAAAAATTATATATAGTTAACGGTTTAGGCGAAGATATTATACACTTCTATATAGCTTTATGAGTACACTAACTGTGCTGCTCGCAACGATCAACAAGATCCACAAGATTCACAAGATCGACGAGCATGTCAAAAATTGATAAGATAAGATAAGGTAAGATAAGTGAGAGTAGATGTAAAGTACAATCAAACAACTTATTTAGAATCGACATATAGTGAAAGAAATTCAATTAAGGTTTAATATATTCAAGGCGGTACTAACCGCGTAGGTCTCTTTCGACATTTACTAATTAAATTGAACCTAACGAGAGTAGTAATGAAAATGATAAGAGGTAAATTTCTAACAAGGAAGTAATATACACTAATATTAGCCAAGTTTAGGCAGCTAGGCTTAGCTTCCCTACTAAATCCTAAAAGAATCAAAGAGAGAAGGAGAAAGTTACTTAAAGTGTAACCCTTAACTAATCTAATTTAGATTTGTTCATCTCCTACTTAATTGTTGCTATCAAAACGGACTGTTCCTAACGTCCGTCGTTTGCACCCACCACTACTATCCTACATAACTCCACCTGTAAAGTTCTCCACAGATAGCTTATTTCAAACTTAAATATACGGTTCTCAGCTTATTAGCGTTCATAACAACGAATTCAACTCGACAAGGACAAAGTTTATAAAATTTCTTATTAATCTATATAATTATATAATAAATATATTAGCAATGTAGTTTCAAACAAAAGACCAAACTACACTGCCCACACGATATTGTTATGTAACTTATTCCTCCGCCAACTCTACCAGCTTCGTACCTCTTTTATAAGTCCCAACGTAGCTGCCAGGCACCACCACCCACGGTGATCCAGCAGGGCATGTGAAATATTTCGTCCCCACGAACGCACTTGCAAGCCGCCGCATATCAACGGACTATGTTTACTCCAAGACTCTCAATTGAGCCTCCTTTATTTAGATATTAAAGTTTAAAAAGAAGCTGATTATTTACCAATAGCAAGAAGAAAGCGATAGAAACATATTAATAGTGAAGATATTAATCTATTCTATAGGAAAATATATTATTAGCCTAACGTTTAAACTTACAATTAACAAATACAACAGTGGAATAGGGTAAGTTTCACCGTACTCCTATTCATTTCTACACTTTCCTTCAAATTTTCTAACAAAACGTTCTAGATTTTCTTTATCCTTTCACAAATGATTGTATAGATTCAATCTATTAAGTGAATAATTCATTTAGTAAGTCCTCCCCTCTTCCCCCCCACTGCCTCCGGCGGCCGGGCTCCGCCCGGACCCGTAGTTCCTCGCTCCGCTCGGAAAGTCTTCACCCCCCTTTAATTTCCTCGCTACGCGAGGAGCTACGGGTCCGGGCAGAGCCCGGCCGCCGGAGGCAATGTGGTTGCTTGGTTTGCTAACTTTGTAGATATGGCATTGTTAGAACCAATTGGTAAAAGTGAGCCGGAAGATGGTTCTTCTCCTTTAAATGGTAAATTAGAGGTGGGTGATAAGAAATTTTTAGAAAAGGCTACAGTTGTATCTTTGAAAAATGATTCTCCAAGTCCTTTAAATGGTTCTTATGCTGATATTAATCGAAGTCCGTCTCCTTTGAATGGGTCGGTAGTGAATAAGAATGTTCGGATATCTAATGGAAATCCAAGGATTCGTTTTATATCTGATGATGGGGAGGACGAGGGGAGAGGTGGGGAGGATGGAGAGGGGAGAGAATGGGGAGAAGGTGTGAGTGTTAATGAACCTGTTAAATATCAACCTGGGGATGATAATGATGATGCTGATGGTGATGCCGATCGTGAAGATGAAGGGGAACCGGAAATTGCTCAAACTTCTACTCCTGTTTCTTTAAAAGCTGGGTTGAGAAGACTCACGCAGCGTGAAAATCTCTTTAAAAGGAGATTATCTGCTCAACGTGTCACTGCTATTGATGATGACGATGATTTAGGTACTCCTTCTAAACCAAGAAGACCTTTTAGTAAAGTCAGGTCAAAAAGCGATGCAGAGGTGATGAAAACTTCTAGCTTTTTTAAAGGGTCAAGAAAATCTATTGATAACGATAATCTTACTCAGGATGAAGTTACTGATGTTCATTCAGATACCGAACTTCCAAATGATCATGGTAGTAGTAGTAATATTGGTACTCGTAAAAAGTTCATGTCTTATATGGGCCCTGGGACTTTTCTTGGTGAATCTTCAAGAGCGGATAGAAGTGGTAGTGGTAGTGGTAGTGGTGGTGGAGCTGGTGGAGCTGGAGGTGGTGGAGGCGGCGGGGGAAGCGGTGAACGTGAACGGGGTGAATCTAAAGTTCTTAGACGTATTTCTCAATTCAATCGTGAAGGTATCTATAGCAATTTAAGAAAGTATACTACGTTAAATTTTATGCGTAAAAAGAAGGAAGAAAGACCTGAAGAATATGAAAAATCTGCTGAATTATTAAATGAAATTCTCTCTGGAACTCCTGCTTCTTTAATATTAGCTTCTTCGTTTGTTCATGATGAAAAGGGGTTTAAAAAGGTTAATGTTCTTCTTGAACAAATTAGATTTAAATTTACTGAATTAACTCCTGGGAAATTGTTCAAAATTGACCTTCAATATGGATCAGGTCCTGCTCGTTTAGAATGGTCTCTTCAAAAGGAATATAAAGATTTTGTTAGTCTTCATAGAACTTTAAAAAGTGTATATAATATTAAACGATTAGCACAAAAATCAGAAATTTCTGATAAACCAAGAAGATTAGGTGTGAAATTTCCTAAAATCCCTCGTCCTGCTTATCCTAAATATAGAAGAACAAGTACTTCTTTAGTAAGAACTACAAGTTTAGATAGAGTATCAACAAGGACGCAAGAAGGAGCTGGTGCTGGTTATGATTTTGTTGTTTCTTCTAGTGATTCTGAACAAGATGATTTGCCTGCTAGAGGTGTAACTGGTGAAGCACGTACGTTTGTTGGTGCTTTAGAAGAATACTTTTCTGGGTTACTTCATAAATATCAATTTTCTGGTGATGCTAATAAGATTTTACAGTTTTTAGAAATTTCAAACATGTCTATACGATTAGCTCCTGAACAATCGTTTCATGGTAAAGAAGGAAGACTTTATATACGTTCATTTGCTTCTGAACAGGGATGGAGAGTTCGTCATTGGAAAGCAAATGATATTATGCAAATGATTAGACGGCATAGGGGGAAGTGGTTTTTAGTAAGACATTCATATATTGTTTGTGTTGATAATATTGCATCAACTGATATTAGGGAAGTGTTTTTAGTGGATTATAAGTTTACTGCTACTGCTAGGATTTCAAATGAACCATTTAGTGATGGTGATGATACTTTTATATCGCTTAATCATCATCAACCAATTCAAACAGGAATTTCTTCAACTGCTCATGAATTTTCAAGAAAATACTTTTTAGAAATTACTAATAATGAGCGAGTTCTTAAAATGGCTGCTAGATCAGAACGAGAAGTTTCTAATTGGATTGAGAGTATTAATAAGATGAAGGAACAAAGTAATTGGAGTAAGTCACATCGATTTGATAGTTTTGCTCCTGTACGGCGCAATGTTCACGCTCAATGGTTTGTTGATGCTAGAGATTACTTTTGGTCAGTTAGTGAAGCGATTTCAAATGCTAAAGATGTTATTTATATCCATGATTGGTGGTTAAGTCCTGAATTATATTTAAGAAGACCTCCTCAAGGTAATCAACAATGGAGATTAGATAGATTGTTACAGAGAAAGGCAATTGAAGGTGTTAAAATATTTATTATTGTTTATAGAAATTACGGTCAAACTGTACCAATCGATTCTTCTTATACAAAATATTCATTATTAGATTTACATAAGAATATATATGTTATGAGAAGTCCTAATCAATGGTTACAAAATACATATTTCTGGGCTCATCATGAAAAGCTATGTTTAATTGATCATTCAGTTGCTTATTTAGGAGGAATTGATTTATGTTTTGGTAGATATGATACCCCAGATCATGTTCTTACTGATGATAAACAGGACGACTTTTTCACTAATCCTCATCAAGAGATATTTCCTGAAACTCAAATATGGGTGGGTAAAGATTATAGTAATCCAAGAGTTCAAGATTTTACTAATCTTCATGAACCATATGAGAATATGTATGATCGTCAAAAGGTTCCTAGAATGCCATGGCATGATATTCATATGATGGTAGCAGGTCAACCAGCAAGAGATTTAGTTCGTCATTTTGTTCAACGATGGAATTTTCTTATTCGTCAAAAACGCCCCTCTCGGTATACTCCATTGTTGGTACCACCACCGGAATTTACTGAAGAAGATTTACAAACAAATGGTATGAGTGGAACTTGTGAAGTACAAATATTAAGGTCATGTTGTTCATGGTCGTCGGGTGTTAAGGAGGAGGAGACTAGTATTGAAAAGGCTTATGTAACTGCTATAGAAGCATCTGAACATTTTGTTTATATTGAAAATCAATTTTTCATCACATCAACAACAGTCGAAGGAACTAAGATTGAAAATAGAATTGGTAATGCATTAGTAGAAAGAATTATAAAAGCATATGAAAATAATGAAAATTGGAAATGTGTAATTATTATTCCATTAATGCCAGGATTTGAATCTCAAGTTGATATGGCAGAAGGTTCAAGTGTCCGAGTTATAATGAAATGTCAATATATGTCTATTGGTAGTGGTCCTGATAGTATATTTGCAAGATTAGAAGCAATGAGAATAACTCCAAGTGATTATATCCAATTCTTTTCATTACGTAAGTGGGGGAAAATTGGTATTAATAAAAAGATTGTTACTGAACAATTATACGTTCATGCTAAATGTATGGTTGTTGATGATAGAGTAGCAATAATTGGTAGTGCGAATATTAATGAAAGATCAATGCGGGGGATTCGAGATTCAGAAATTGCTGCAATTGTACGTGATTCTCATGTAATTAATTCTACAATGGCTGGTGAATCATATGAAGTTGGCAAATTCCCTCATTCATTAAGAGTTCGATTAATGTCTGAACATCTTGGGGTTGACTTAGATGCAGTTGAATTAATCAATTCTCAATTAGAAACATTAGTTGATCCACAAGAATCTGATAATGAGAATGAATTATTCCCAATGGAAGGTTCTTCCCAACCACCAGTTGAACTTCATAGTTTTAATCATTGTGCTGGAATTGATAATATAGGGTTGAGAGAAGAAAAAACTATTAGTACTGATAGTAGAATTCAAAATAATAAACCTCATAAAGAAGATATTGCTGGCAGGGGTAAAGATGGATTATCAGTTATTAAAGAAATTGAAAGAAGAAGGGAGGAAGTGAGAAAGAAACAAAGTGAAGAAGTTGTGCAACGAGCAGATAGTATTATAAATGAAGCATTTTTTAATGATGAATTAACATTTTCAAATATTGATAGCTTAAGAAGAAAACTTTATGAACAAATAACTGAAACAACTGTTCATGATAGTTTTGATATCTCTTCAAATGTAGAAGATTTACTTGAATCAAATGAAGCACCATCTCGTGTCTCAGTTAATCCCTTTAACATTCATGATCCATTAGATAGAAATTTTTATGAACAAGTATGGTTAACAATTGCTAAACAAAATACAAATATATTTAGAGAAGTTTTCAGATGCCAACCTGATGACAAAGTTCGAACTTGGAAAGAATATAAAGATTTCATGTCATATGGAGAAAAGTTTTCTACTCAACAAGATCGGGATACAAATCAACCGGTTTCATCTACCTTAGATACATTACGAGCACATGATCCCTTGGGCGCAATGGCTAATAAAGATGAAGATGCTGATGATACATCTTCACTAGAAGAAGGTGATGGTGAAGAAGAAAGTAGTTCAAAAACAAGTTCAAAAACATCATCTGAGAGTAATAACAACAACAATAACGGCAACGTAAACAACAACAACACCGACGACCACCACAACAGCCACCGCAACCACCACAACTCCTCCAACAAAAAACCACAACAGCAACCAGCATCTAAAACTATAATCCCCGCAACGTCCTCCTCAACTATCGGCCAAATGAAATCAATTAGACATAAAAGATCAAGTCCTTTAGAAAATGAATACATAAGAACCGAACCTTACTCCTCAGAAGAAGCAGAGAAAATTCTGACCGGTGTTAAAGGTCATTTAGTGATGTTCCCAACTCAATGGTTAGATAAAGAGTTGAAAGTGTAAGTACCCTACTTTTGCCTCCGGCGGCCGGGCTCTGCCCGGACCCGTGGCCGAGCTCCGCTCGGAATTATAAATCTAACGTTTCTTAGCGGTAATTGGTTTCATAACTTTGATAGACTCCCTCCGTTGGAAATCTATAACTAAATTCGCATTATACATACTTACATATATAACATAAATTTGCATATATAAATAAATTACTTAATTAATTGATAAATTACTAGCATGTATAATGGTACGATTACATTATCGTTCATACCACTTACTGCTTCTAATAACGCAGTAGTTCCTCCAATTATAAATATTTGATAGATTGTTAATGCCATAGAGTATGATGGAATCCGAGTACATGTATATAATCCAATGCAAACTCCGATGACAAATGATAATGTCCCTTCTAATGTCTTTTTTCCAAATATCTTATATTTTCCATATCTTCTTCCTATCGTTGATGCTGATGAATCTCCTAGTCCTAAACATATAATTCCAATTGGTGAGGAGCAGAATGCTATTGGTAGATAGATTCCTAATAATAGAAAGATATGTGATATGATTATTGGTCCGTGTGTGTCTCTATGGTCGGTATAATTAATCAGTATTTGATGGAGCTTCTGCCCAAATGGTGGTAATGTTGTAGCCCGAATGATTTCTGATATTAGAAACAGAACTAATGCAATGGTCATGGAAATACTTGTAAATGAGGCATCTATATTACATCCTACTGGTAAAAACATCAATACTATACATAAATGCCATACTTTACGTCTTAAATCAAGTAACCAATTTGTTGAAAAGCGAATCACTATTGGTAATGTAATAATGAGAATTGTACTCCAATATCCAAGCATATACAGGTGAGTCTCATTAAAAATATATTCTAAAAATGAATATAAATCACTTTTGTTAACTTGTAAATACAAACCAAGAATTGCTAACGATTCAAGTGGAAATGTAAAGTAAATGATGTTAGCATAGAATAACTTCAATGAATTGGAGTTTTTAGGTCGACGATGTGAACCAATGATTTTGGATAGATTGATAACTTTACTTAGAAATGGATAAGAGAGTACAACTGCTAGAAAGGGTGACAATATTATCCCTTGAATGAATGTGTTTATCATGTTATTCTCATTATGAATATTACCATTAAATAGAGCATCAGTGAAGTAATTTTCATCAATTGAACTTCCAACTCTACCAACTTCAACTCCACCAATTCCACTCCCTCTTAAATACATCAAATTTATTAATAAACTTGAAAATAATGAAATTTCGCTATTAGTTAAGGAAATTCCACAAACTAAAGATACAACCAACATAACCTCTTTATGCAATTCTAATGGTGATACTACATAATCACTTGGTGCAAATCTAATCATCATTAATATCTCTATAAGTATATTATCAAAAGAATCTGTTGTTAAACTTGTCAATGATAACATCTGATTTAACCATTGGGTATATTCTGGTCCACAAGTAAATGATAATATTACAGGAAATGCCCATAAATGAACATGTTGAGGGAAATCAACAATACCCTTTTTATTATTTAATGTACTTTTTAAAAATGTAAATAAAGAAAGTTGAATCCAAATCAGATAATCATTAAGATTTTCCTTCATTAAAGTAAATAATAACGTGACAATAATAATCCCCACTTCAATATATTGATTTAAAATAGGTTGTTCTATAGATATTGATATTGGTTGATTTACTTCAATCTCCCCAACAACTCCTTCTCCATCTATCTCATCAACTACCCCCCTCTCTCCACCACTCCCACTACTCCTCTTCATTCGAACCATTAAACTCTTCCTTGCAAGTACACTTTTAGTTATCAAAAAACTATCATCTTCATCAAACGATTTACCTCTTAATTTTCCTTTTGAACCCTTCTTAGAACTTATAACTATAGCAGGGTTTTGCATTTTAAATCAATCTCATATTTAAATACCGTGGTCCGTGGTTATTATATGAATTTAGACATCCTTGAGCACACAACTCTTCTTCATCTAGACACCGATTTACTAAACCTTATTATTTTAGTACGGCTTCTGCTTCATGTAACTTAATCTAATCTGCTTATCGGACACATCGCCTCCGGCGGCCGGGCTCCGCCCGGACCCGTTGCTCCGAGCAAAGCTCGGATATATTAAAAATAATAGAGCCTAGGCTGGGTTAACAACTATTAGTCAGTGGGTTTGATCTTCCGATGCCTTGAGTGATGGTGCAATCGTGCTATCGTGCTATCGTTCAGATCGAATAAAGTTAAGCCTCGGTTGATTTGATCCACCGCTACCTCTAGGAAAGGGCAAGATATTTCAATAATATATAATCTGTTATATACTGAATCCAATTCACTTGGTAATAGCTTAATCAAATAAAAGGTGCTCGCTTGCGATTAACCTGTGAATAGCGCTTAACAACACGGGGGAATCAGATGAAAAACATCAATACTCCATCCGTTGCTGAAACACCACTTCAGTATCCGTCTTATCACCAAAAGTGCCAATTCATCCAGTAAAGGAGAATAAGGTAGCGAAAAAGGAAATGCTAAACGAAATTTATCAATTATATACTTTTAATTATAAATATGGTTACTGAGTAGCAGCAAGCTGGCGGGATAAAAGTTAACAGGCGGAAATTTCGTGGGCTAGGAAATATTCTCGGTAGCGGTAATGTTAGAAAGATAACTGTTCTTTAGAATTAATTATAAGGGTGCTTGCGACCAAGACCAAGTGTATCCAACTAATTACAAAATTATACTAAGTTAACGTTAACCTTTTGCATCATTTGCACTCTAACCGTCGCATGTTTTAGTTGCAACTATCTCTTAGATTGTGCTTGCCGATGTTGTAAAAGTATCGCGCTCATCATGTGATATGAGATTCGCTTGCCATAGTTTATCGATCTCTTACACATAGCACAGAGAAAAGTAGGATCTAATTAAACAAATACTTCATATAGTTTATACAGTTAATATAGTTATTAAAAGAATATAATTGATAGCTTTATATAGAGTTTTCGCGGGATTTTGTTCTATCAGAGGTTTCCATTCTCGCGCCAACATCGGCGAACGCTGCGCACTTAATGTTAGCTGCTGCACCACCGTTAACTGTTAACCTTAGCTTCCAGCTTATCATGCATTGAACTAAGACATCCTCGGACCCTGTAGATCATTTAAAAACCACTTTCTATCCACTTTCCATTCATTATTATAAGAAAAAAGAGTAGATATATATTAGTATTCAACTCTCAATTATATTTATTAGACTCAATATAGAAAAAATAAAGTGTTTGTTATTACCTCAGGCCTCTGTTTATATTATGTAAGTTGAGTGTAATCAATGAAGGTGAACTGTCGATCGCGCATAATTTATAAAATTCAGTTAAAGTTATTCTTATGCTGGTGAAACTTATGTTACATTTATATATTATGGAGGGTACGATGAGTGTGGCAGCAGAGTATTGCCACTTCCGAATATAAATTCACTAGCATCCCCTCAACTCTTCTTCATTGTTTTCCACTCTTTCTTTCACATATTTTCAATAACACTAGTTAACAGTTTACTATTCATTAAGAAAAGATGATTCCCCATTTAATTGGTCTTGCTTTTGCTATTTCAGCAAGTTTATATTCATCTCATCATCAATCAACTAAGTTGGCCACCCTCCAAGAATATGAAAAGATTTTTCAGTACCAACGATCATTCTGTTTTGGTTCTTCATTCCCTGAATGCTCTTCATTAATTAATGATAGTGAAATGGTTATTCCATCTTCTGTTACTATTGAAACAGTTGATAAAGGCACCTGTGCTTCTACCATCGACGATGAATATACATTTACCGCTACTATTGTCAATAATGATGATTCTACTGCCGTTAAGAGTGAAGATACACATTTCATCTCTGTTATTGGATTACTTACTATTTACTTTCTTACTTTAAATTTTACTAAAATTCAACTCCAAATGAAACTAAAACAAATTGAACTTGAAAAACTTAAAGTAAAGTATGGACCTGATTTTATATTCATTGAGAAACCTGACTTTAACTATTCTGGTGGTAATTATTATAAAGTAAATATTTCTCAAGTTAGAATTACTACTTACTCTGAACTCACAAAACTTGAATCTGGATTTGAATCTGCTGATGAAAAAACTGAATTAATAAGTCCTGCAGAAGATCCCACTGACATTGAATTAGCAGAATTTAAAACTGAGCTCGGATCTGTTGGTAAAGAATCTGAATTAATCTTTGAAGAAGATTCCTATGGTATTGAATTAATTGATCTTCAACCAGCATTTGAACATGGTGATAAAGAACCGGGATTAAACATTTGTGAATATGAATTTACTGCATCCGATATGAGCGAGGAAGAATCAGAGAGTGATGAAGTATTTGATTTGGATGAAGAATCAGATTTTGATTACTCCAGTAGATATTAGCAAAGTATTACATGTTAATGATGAATCAAAGTCAGAGATGATTAAAAAAGTATCAGATACTTTAAAGATAAAGAAGAAGAAGAGATGGTTGAAAAAGTACCATATACCAAATATTACATAGAAGTTAAGGAACCATCGGAATTAGAATACGATTAGGGATCAGATTCTGAAGAGGAAGAATCATAAATGTAAGAATTAGCAAGTCATGAAGTATTCGAACTTGATGAAGTATTAATTAATGGGGAATGTGGTAAAGCAAAGAAATCAAAGTACCTTTTATCCACCACTACTCCAAGAGCAATAACAGCAGCCACAGCATCATCAACAACATCAACAACAATAATAGCAGTAATTACAAAATCAGCTATTTGAAGCATTCACATCACTTCCCCAAAGATTTATTAATGCCCATTCTAATAAATCTCTATTTATGTTGTACCTTTTATTAATGTAAATTCTACTAAATTCTCTATTTATATATAAAAATAAAATTTAAAATAATTGATTCATTCCGCACTGAGTTATATAACAATTTAGCAGTATCTGGTAAGGAGTAGAGGTACTTTGATCTTGGATGTGGTAACGACATAATATACTAAGACTAATTAACAATTATATTCTTCATGCTAACGGATATACTAGCGATTAATGTTATTAATTATATATCTTAATATATACACAACCAAATTGGATATCTATTGTAGAACTTTTGCCTTCACTCAACGTTAGATTCAATCGCTGATATCATCAATCTGTTGATTGAAAATTGACTTTTGATATAATAATTTGATCATTAATCATTGGATTTCGATCATTGATTATCATTTTCTGATTAAAATTCGACAATTGCTCGGCGCACTAAGGCTAAATAAATTATTAGCCATAGTAGATGCTAATTGAGTAAATTGGTAGATATAATGAGGAAGACATTAAATTATGAGGATTTACGCTGTCGATTATGTACATAGTGCTCGGCGGAGTTTGGGTATGTTCTGCTGGGACCCGCTTTTTCTAAGTTGTAGGCGAAATTTCAAATGCCAAACAGATTCTCCGCGCTCCGCGCGGAGCAACGGGTCCGGGCAGAGCCCGGCCGCCGGAGGCAAAAACAAAGCCAGACGGACTGTTAGGCGAGCGTTTGCATAAGTGATATTTATTGATATTATGGTGGTATGTAGCAGCTGTACATACCGGCCCATATAAAGAGGACGGTAAGATATACTAGATCATTGATTAGATCGATTTAATTTTAATTTAAAGAGATAAAGGAAGATTTAGGGTTGAATTTTCGGTATTTTTCTATTATTGAATTGACTTGAATTGGGATCAAATTTGCTTATTATTTCATCATGTCGAATTCGAATGAAGATGTCCTTGAAATGTTGGATTCTTTAGAAAAGGAAACCAAGGCTAAGGTTAGTACTACAAAGAAGAAAGGAGGTGGTAATTCTGGTGGTAGTGGTGATAAAGATGATGATATCATGGGATTTTTAGATTCATTAACTAAGAATCCTCCATCAGGAAAGAATTCTCCTGCTTTGGCAGGGATTAAAGCAGTTAATGATGCTAAAAAGAGTGGTGAGGTTAGTAGGGGAGGTAATAGTGTTGATAATGGTGTTGCTGTTGATGATAGTGGTGTTGTAGGTGATGCTGGTAGTAATGAAAACACTGTTTCTGAGGTGACTACTGGTCCAGTTGATGGTGATAATTCTACAACCAATAATACAAACACTGAGCCAACCTCTACTTCTCCTCCTCAAACCACCTCTCCAGATCCAATAGCTTCTATTAGTAATTGGTGGTCAAGAAATAAAACTGGATTGTGGGATACTGCTACCTCAGCTGTTAAACAAGCAGAACAAAAGGTTAAAGAATTACAGCCTGAAGTTCAACAATCACAACAAAAAGCTTTAGAAAGTATTGGCGGAGGAATATCCAAACTTGGAATTAGCAAGAACCTTCTTCAATCAACATTTACTTCAGTTTTAGAAACAATTGCCCCACCTATTTCCCGTCATGAACAATTAAAAGTGAATATATTCCATGATATGGTAGGTTATCCAATGATTGATTCTATTATTTATGGAGTTTTTGAAAAGGTAATGCAACAAGTAGAAGGAGGAGGCGATTTAACAATGATTGTACAGAAAGGAAAAGAAAGACATCGTAGAGGAAGTGATGCGTATCAACAAAGAGAATTAGGATTATTCAAGGGGTCATTACAACAAGGAATCAAATTAGCAGCCGCCAATATTGAAGATTTCGTTAAACGAGCACAAGAATTGAATGATGCTAATGTTAATGCTAATTCTAATGCTAATTCTAATACTAGTACCCCAACTAATGATGAATCTTCTGTTAGAACATCGGATATCTTTTTATCAATCCAACCAGCGGTTTTAGGAGATGAAGTAACTGAATCAGACTCATCAATTATAACATCCACCTCATCATCCACCTTTGTCTTCATCATCTACCTCTACGACCCCAATAATGATATCAAATTCTCCTCCACATCACAACCATTCCCATATCAATGGGCCGAATGGTTAGACAGTCCCGATTCAACATTTCAATCCTTCGAAGCCGATCCAAGAGAATGGGTTATAGATTGGGTAGAAGAAGGTCTTGGATTAGCAGTAGGAATAGTAGCACAAAGTTATGTAGCAAAACGTATGGGAACTGATACTCTCTTCACAACAATTACAACCGAAGAAAAACAACAACCTTAATTTATATTTCCTCCCTTAAACCCCCCTCCCCTCCCCTACCATGCCTCCGGCGGCCGGGCTCTGCCCGGACCCGTTGCTCCGAGCTACGCTCGGAGTTACGGGGGTAAGCATAAAAGATAATCGGAACATATTATCCACGTGGGGAAAACGGTCGTTGGTCATATAGCAGATGATGGTGATGTAGGTACGATGGATATCTTATCTGTTCTTCACAAGCATCTCACACCGTTTCGAAAGGTCAAGGGGTCTCTTACTTCAAGGTGCCAACCATCGCTGGATAGTAGCGTGCGGAACGGAAGAAGGAACTCAGGATCGGATCTGTAAGTGAATAAACGAATACCTTTTTGCAAGCATTTCTAATCAAATACTTAATCATCCACAAATCATTAAGCGAGTAAGGCTGGTGCTGGGTGCAATCGTCACAGGCTCGGCCAGCGACGGCCACCGTTAACTATTTTAAGATATATTGTCATAGACTATACGAATTTGAATATGAAAGAAGCGATCATCGTAACCGTACGATTTAATCATTCCTCGCGTAACAACGGGTCCGGGCAGAGCCCGGCCGCCGGAGGCATGCTAGGGGGAGGGGGATTAATGCAAGTTGATTATATGAAGATGGATGATTCGTATGTGCCATTGCTTGTGAATTTGATGAGAATATATAGGAAGGTTGAGGAGAGGACTGGGATGGAAAAGTTATCATCAACAATGTCTATAGCTTCGGAGATAGCAGCTATTAAACCAGCTATTATTGAGAAGATTGGTAATGAAAGTTTTGAAGTTTGAGGAGTCCAAAGGATATCATAAGGTTGATTGTAGACATTATATTTTGGAATAAAGTAGCTGTAGAGAAGCCAGGTTGAGAGAACTCCAGTTACGAAAGCAGCAGCGGAACCAGCTAAAGATTTATTACCAATTTTTGGGGTAAGATATCCATATAATCTACCAATAGTTGAAGCAGCAGTATCAGCCCAGGATAATAGTAAGACTGCTAATAAAGAAATATCTTTAGTAAAGAAAATAAATACAATAATAAGACCTAATAAGTACCAAATGACACCATTATAAGAATCAATTTCCTTTTCTCTCATAAGGAAACCCATTTGAGATACATAAAATTGATTGAATTTGGGATTACGAAATCTAATAAGATCAGTACCACCAATAATGATGAATAAGGTAGTTAAAACAGGAGTGATTTGTGATACTTTATATCCTTGGGTGTATAACCAAAGAGTTAGAAAGCCGATTGAAATATGCAAGAATTTACGAGGAATTTCGTGTTTATGGATGAAAGAACGGAATTTTTGATGAGAAGGGATTGTTACGAGAGAAATAGAAGATGATGATTTTGATTGGTTGTATGGAGGAGAAAGAGCAGATGAAATGTTGGAGAGAGAATCTGATGATGAAGCGGATGAGATAGAAACAGGACTAGGACTAGGACTAGCAGATGAATAATTATTATTGTAATCATCGTCATCATCATCTTCTCCATCTATTGATTGTGAAGAAAAAGAATCTGTTTCTGTTTCAATTTGAATGATATTAATATCTTCATCTTTAAGTAAATGATTAGAATTGATATTTAGAGTAGACATGATGATAGAGTAGTAGTAGTGGTGGCTTGAAGCATATAACTAATAACAAAAGAAGGCGAATGAAAACGCGCAATACTCTATAATAATGATATTACGTTTTCACGGGCCTTATGGGTTGAGTGATTGATGTTGAGTTGAATAAATTTCTCTATTGGCAAAACAAGATCATACAATGAGTAGAAGAATAAAACTTAAAATATTGAATTTGCCAACAAAACAATAAGATAAAGTAAGATTATTTCTTTAACGAAGAAGCAAAAAAATTTAATATGAAGAAGAAGTTTCTCTGAGTCTAACTTAAATGTTTAGCAGTTAAAGTTATCAACCAATGTAGGTAAGATAACAACTAGAAGGGCAATAAGTTATGATTATGTCTTGTTTATTAGGCAAGTAAGTAGTTAGTTGATGAACACCAAGTGAATACAAAATGAATAGGCAGATAAGTTTAAAGATAAGCAAACCAGAATCTTCTTTAATAAATTATTTAATAGAAATAAAATGATCCGATGAAAAATTAATTTGTATTATTGCAGTTATTTAACGGCGCGAATAAATTTTCATGTGATAATAATTAGTACTGCAGGATAAGAAAGAAAGCGAGACACTCCACTCACTCACCCACTCACCCACTCGCTCACTCCACTGTCTGCCTGCCTGTCTGACTGCCCGACTCAAACACATACCAGCAGCCAGTGTAGACAGCGGTGGGACATAAAGGGGGCTGGGGGCGTAGATAAAAAAAATTAATAGCCGTATTATCCGTTAACGGTAACTATAAAATCATCGGAACTCCGCTGTTGCCTCCGGCGGCCGGGCGCTGCCCGGTCCCGTTGTTCCTCGCGTAGCGAGGAATGGCAAAACAGAAAGCGTAACCAAGAGTAGAAGGAAATTGCGAGCGTAGCGAGGAACAACGGGTCCGGGCAGCGCCCGGCCGCCGGAGGCAAAACGAACAACTCCTCCCGTCACTCTAGGGGGAGGGTGATGTACAGATGCTTATCTTGCATCGCCTCAGCCTTGCAATAACGCTATCAGTAGCAGCTCACGTGGTTCTACACTGGGTGATTTTGGTTGTAAGTAAATTATACTGAAAATACTGCCCAATTATCCTCAGTATTGGCCTGTTGAATATCGTTTTGATTAGAAATTGAGTTAATATGAAGGAGTTGGGTGTAGGGATAAGTTTTAAGCAGCAACTTAACTTGAGTAATTTTTCAAAGGGAGGAAGAATTTATATTCTCTTTGATAAAGAGTATCTGGTTAACAGCTAGATCTTGATCTAGCTATATATATCACCATGTAAATCTATAATCTATGTACAGTAGAAATAAAGCTGGTGGTGAAAACGATGAATATATGAGTGAAAGTTAGAACGCATTCGCGAGGAACAACGGGTCCGGGCGGAGCCCGGCCGCCGGAGGCAATGGGGGGATGGTAGAAGATATAAATTATATAAATTGAATGAATATATTTTAAGCAATTTCAAGTCTGTAAGTAGCGATTTCAAAGGCTCTTAGATTGATTGGAATGTGGATACCGTCTCTTTCAACGGTGAAATCAATTGGTTCACTGATTTCTTCGAGAATGTTTGTTTTAAATACTTTTTTGACGGGGAGGAGAGTGAGGATATAACCGGAGGATTTACCACCTAAACTATCGTGTAGACGAACAATTATTGATCTTGATTGACGAGCAGCGATGTTGGTTGTTTTAGCGTTGGTGATAACATCGATATCATCTTCACCACGTTTTACTGCACTAATGATGATATTACCAGGTCCTTTGAATGCCAACATTGAACCGATTTTATAAATAGCAGTTGATTTGATTAATTTACTATCATCTTTAACGGAAAAGACTCTTAATGGATGGTTAAAATTGTTAGCAACACGAACAACACTAGCATCAATTCTTCCTGGATGTCCAAGTATAGCATATCTAATATTATGTCTACCCATATCAGCATTTCCATCAGGAGCTTTTGAAGAACGTAAGAGAGATAATGTCATGGTATGGCCATGGGTTGCAAATCCGTACTTGGAATCATTGACTACTGTTACTCCATAGTTATATTCAGATAAATCTGCATATTTATGGCAACAGACTTCGAATTTTGCTACATCCCAGTTGGTGTTATAATGAGTTGGACGTTTAACATTACCATACATTGAATCATAAGTAGCATAATCTTCATGGATATCAACTGGGAATTCTACTTTTAAGAATTTACAAGATTCTCTCCATTCAACTTCACTATTGTATTCGAGGTAGGAGAGAGCAGGGGCACCAGTTAAAGGTTCAGTATCAACAACTGCATCCATTGAGATGGTTGTTTTAATCCAACTTTTATCACTAATTTGTTGTTCAACAAGAATTGCTGCATGAAGAGGACCATTTTCAAGAATCTTTACTGAACCAGGAGAAACCTTTTTAACCTTGTTAAGAGAATATACTTCAGTATCCCATCCTTGCCAGTTGAGTGGTTGATCGTCAAAGATAAGGAATTGGCCCGCTTTTTCTCCATCAGGAATAATCTCACGAGTATGTTCTAAATCATATAAAGAAACTAATAAACCATTAGCAATTGTTGCTCTTAAACGAGAATTTTCAAAAACAAAAACTCCCTTTTTAACTTCTTTAACACTAACTGTAGGCGGTTCAGCTGAAGATGTACCAACAACAGATGCTAAAGCAAACGAATCTTTATCAGATACAAAATGATGGAATTCATTATTAACATTAACAATTTCACTTCTTGGCCAAGGAAGGGTATTAAGAGCAATTAAATTATCGCCTCCTTCACCTCCTCCACCTACTTTACCATCTTCAAGATTAATACCACATGCAATAACTGCATTACGTAAAATATCCATACCAAGTTTATTAACTTCACTATATATTCCGTCAGCATCTTGATAAACCATTTCAATAGAAGAACCAGGTAATACATCATGAAATTGATTTAATAAAGTCATTTCCCACATTTCATCAATCTTACTCTTTGGATATTGATAACCAGGATTAACAATAGAAGCAATTGTTGAAGCAAATTCAACATCATGAAGTAATGTTTCAGAAGAACGATTATTCTTCTTTGTATTGGCTTGAGTTGTATATGTACCGCGATGGAATTCAAAATACAATTCTCCAATCCAAGATACCAACTTCTTGCCATTATCAGTTCTATTTTGAATTTGATCAAAGAATTTATCAACATTACCACTCATTTCAACTCTAGGGATTTGTCCAACTGTATCAGAAATACCTTTATTTCTACGCATTCTTTCCAACATATCAGTAGTAGGCCCGCCACCACCATCACCATAACCAAATAATAATAATGATTTTTCATGAATACCACGATTTTTATTATTGTTAATAGATAAATTCAATTCTGAAACTGAACAATTTGAATTATAAGTATCAGCTGGTGGCATATGACAAATAACTTGACTCCCATCCAAGGCTACCCAATTAAAAGTAGTATTTGGAAATTTATTAATATTATTCCAACTTAACTTTTGAGTTAAGAATCTTTCAATACCTGCTTGCCTACACAATTGAGGAATTTGAGCAGAATAACCAAATGTATCAGGTAACCAAAACGTTTTTGAATAAGTATCAAAATTATCTTTAAAAAATCTTTGTCCATATAAGAATTGTCTAGCAATAGCTTCACCAGAAGGCATATTAGTATCACATTCCACCCAGGATCCACCAACAGGAATAAATCTACCCAATTGAATTTGCTTTCTAACTCGTTCAAACAATTCTGGATAATCTTCCTTCAACCATTGATATTGAACAGCTTGAGAACAAACAAAATTATATTCAGGATATCTTTCAATTAAATCCAATTGAGAAGCCCACGAACGTCCAATCTTACGACGAGTTTCAGCATATGGCCATAACCAAGCAGTATCAATATGGCAATGACCCAACCCAGTAACCACCGGTTCATTAGCAGCAGAGGTTACACCACTCCCATCATTATTAACAGATTTAAAAACATCAGGAGAATCAACTTGTTTACCAAGAAAAGTAGAAGCAATTTCCCTACACTTAACAAGACTATCATTCGGATTAGATTCATCAAATGCATCAATAATTTCATTGGCAACTTCCAAAGCACGATTCTTTTGCCATGAATTGTCTGGTAAATTCACTGCGCAATCAACAATAGCATTATAATCATGACGTAAACTCCTAGCAGTTTTATTAGGGAAAACCAAATCAGCAGTTTCCAATTTATAATATCTATCATCAGTAGGAGGTTGAATATTATCATGAGGATCAGCATTACCAAACATTGCATTACAACTAGTTTCGATATAAAAAGTATGCCATTTACCATCCTTAACCCACTCTTTTGGAATATACCATTCTCTTCTCTCTTCGCCAGATAAACCTACCTGAGCAGTACCATCTTCAAGGAAAACGAAGCCCTCATTACCACAATTCCAATTGAAAATAACTTCATCAGTATACTTCTTCCATTCAGTAGGAACCTTTATAGTAACTCTAAACCAATGAGTAGTCCAAGAAGGACCAAAACTATCGCCAATCTTTGCCTGACGAAACTTAGTAGCATCAGAAATAGCGGTTCTGAAATTAGGTCTTTCCGTTCCCTCAACAGAATAAACATATAAAACAACAAAATCGTCATTATTCACTCTTTCATAGTCATAAACATTAGGCAAACTATGAACCTTATATTGACCATCTTGAACAAATAAAGGTAACCTATTACGATAAATAGAATCAACCTTTTTAGCGACCGGATGATTCAACAAAGTAGGATAAGAAGACATTGTTACTCCCAATAGCTCCACGAAATTCAATGAACAGTCAAGCTCTCCGAACCACCTAAAAAGATCGAGGCACCAAATTATGGACCAGCACGCACCCCCACCCGACCCACCATTCATAATATTTACTTGTGGGGGTTGTACAATTTTTCATTATGCAACAACTCCCAACCAGCCTGCCTCCGGCGGCCGGCGCTGCCCGGACCCGTTGTTCCTCGCTCCGCGAGGAATAAATGGGGGAGGGCCGTAGATACAATATATTTAACTTTCCTCGCGTAGCGAGGAACAACGGGTCCGGGCAGAGCCCGGCCGCCGGAGGCAATGGGGGGATGGGAGGATGAAAGGGGGAGAGATTAATTAAGGTTTGTTAAGAACTACTCTATTGGCGATTCCTTCAGCAGCTGGAGACTTCCACCAGCTACCGTTGGGGAATCCATAGTCTTCCCATGCTGATGGTTTAACTTGGACAGAATATCCTGGTTCTAATGGGGTTACAATGAACCCATCTTTGACTTTGGATGGATGTTCGAAATGTTCATGGAGATGATCGACGTATTCGAGTAAGGAGAGCTTACCAGAAACTGAAATATAATCAATAGTGGAAATATGCTGGGTATATTCAGGAAGTCCTACTCCTCCGGAGTGTGGTACAATTGGTACATTGAATTTTTTAGCTAAAAGTAATACTGAGAGAACTTCATTAACACCTCCTAAACGACAGGAATCGATTTGTGCAATATCAATTGCTCCTGATTGTAAAAGTTGTTTCCAAATGACTCTATTTTGACACATTTCTCCAGTGGCTACTTTAATTCCGTCTTCTTTAAGGGCATTTTTAACTGCTAAATGGCCAAGAATATCATCTGGTGATGTTGGTTCTTCAATGAAGTATGGTTTGTATTCTTTTAATTCTTTAACATATTCAATTGCTTCTGGAACAGACCAGATTTGATTAGCATCAATCATTAATACTGCGTCGTAGCCAATTTCTTCTCTTGCAAGTTTTAATCTACGTTTATCATTTTCAACATCACCACCAACTTTTAATTTGAAATGCTTATAGCCATCTTTGAGAGATTGTTGAAGAAGGGCTCTCATTTTTTCATCACTATAACCTAACCAACCGGCAGAGGTAGTATAAGTTGGAACTGCTTTATTATTAAGAGCATCTTGTAAACGTTGAGCTTTTCCCTTTTCAGCTTCCCGTAAAATCTCTAATGCTTCTTGTGGAGTTAAAGCATCAGTTAAATATCTAAAATCAATAGCTGCAACATATTGTTCAGGAGTAAAATCAGCTACTAATTTCCATAATGGTTTGTTTTCTGATTTAGCCCATAAATCCCAAATAGCATTGACGGTTGCTCCTAATGCTAAATGAATAACCCCCTTTTCTGGTCCAATCCATCTTAATTGTGAATCGGCTACTAATGACTTCCACATACCACCAATATCTTTAGTTAAGTCTTCTAACTTTTTTCCTTTTAATTTTTCAGCAAAATATTGAATTGCATAAGCAACAATATCATTACCTCTACCAATTGTGAATGTCATACCATGACCTTCTAATCCATCTTTATCAGTTTGAAAAATGATATAAGCAGCAGAATAATCCCCTGCTTCATTCATAGCATCTGATCCAGTTTTATCAAGAGATGTTGGAAATCTAATATCCCTTACTTTATATCCAGTAATAACAGTCATTTTTATCTTAATTCTACTCTACTTTATTTTCAATTGAATTAAATAATAATACAAATAATAATAAATAAATTTTAAACTCAAATTCAATACAAAGATTCTCTTTATATATCAACGTTTACCCCCAATTCACCCCATAGCATGATCCGGTCCCCCACATTCCCCCCTGCAATGATCATTGCGTGGGGGAACAGTGGGGATAAGTGGCCCGCGGATTAATAAAATACCGACGTCAAAAAATCAGGGGGCTTACGTGGGGGTGTTCGTTTTCCCCACACATGCCTCCGGCGGCCGGGCGCTGCCCGGACCCGTTGTTCCGAGCTACGCTCGGATTGGTAAATAGTTATGAGTATTGTGTAAGTCAATTATATTCCTGATTGTTAGGTAAACTGTTGTTGGTTGATTGAAACGTTGCAAATGTATCTAAAATCATACCTAATACTACTGCAGATGTGGAACATGTCAACGTTCACCACGTTAATTGTCGTGATTTTCGTCCAACGTTGTCACTAACAGCACCCTTGCATCTGTCTCATCTGTACAGTACATATTTAACTCATCTCGGTATATTTGATGTAACACGATATAAATACACGCGGTTGTTCGTTCCCGTACGGTCCATGCCTGCCACTGCCCCGTACATGCACCAGCTCTCGGTCCTCTGTTATAGAAACGTAACATGTTTTATCTTTTATCCACCGAAGATTCTCCATTTTGATTTACCTTCGCAATCAAAGGAAATTATTGACTTGCAGTAAAATTGGTGTAGTAAGCAATTGCTTCTCAGTGCTCGGTATTTATTGTTAATATTATAAATAATTTACATAACGATATACCTTTGTATAATAACAACTAGCACTAGCGACTTAGTTATGTCTTCTATGTCAAACGTATATTTTCAAGTTCTTTATTAACATATATATTTATATAAATTATATATACTTCCTTCGATCCCTTTCATTCTTGCTTTGTAGTACTTATAGGTCTAATAAATCATATACAGAATTAGCTTGCACAGTTGTCAAGCCAATTCCTTACTACTTCTAGATTTTCGAATGTTGTTAAGAATAAATTGAATACTTGTCAGAGGTAATTCCTTGGCTGCATGTGTAAGTACGTTTATTCTGTACAATCTTTTGATACCAATAATATCTTCTATCGTATGAGCAGTTGATATTCAATTTGTGTCTAACTAAGATGAAATTTTGGTCTGTACCTTCATCTCTTCTTATGTATTTGTGCCATAATTAATTGTTGATCTTTTACTAGAGAGTTTAGTAGAGAAATCCTGTATTGATCGGATTGACATCTGAACCTTCACTAGGTGTTGTCTCGTAGTTGTTTCCCAATATTTCGATGCTATATTTGACTTTCGAGGACTGGAGATCTCCATTTGCTGACACAGAGGCTTCAGGATCAAACGAAGTATCTTACAGCTTGGAGGGTAGAAATGTCAAAAACAACTACTTATGGTCGACATTTGATGATGTCCTAGGCTACCATGAAAAAGATGATGGATTATATATCACATTGTAGGCTGCTAAGCACATTTCCACGGCCCTCTGAACGGTCTAAATCAGAAAAATTTCATATACGTATGTTAATATCAATGGAGATATAAATTTCATCAGAATCCGTTTGGGCACCAGAATCCATTTGAATATCAGAAGTAGGTTGAACAACTTGACTTAAATCAAAATCATCAGAACCACTTTCATGATCAGGAATTGGAGAAGTACTTTTCAGATTCTTGGTCTGAACAGATGATAGAACAACTTGAACATCAGAATCATCAGGATAAAGCCACGAACTACCTTGACCATCAGAATCTTTTTTTCTTGCTGCTTCATCTTCATCATCATTCCCTTCATCACCACCTACTAAAAGGCTGTTATTCCCTTCATCATCATTCTCTTCATTATCACCTATAAAAAGTCTGTTATATATATCAAATGTAACAGCATTTAAAAACCATTGTTCAAGATATTCCACATCAGAACGAGTTAATGTATCACCATCATGAATAAGTTTGTACAATTGGATCTCATCTTGAAGCCACTGACTTGTTTCTTCTTCTTTTGTTCCAAAACACCACACTGAACGTAAGACGGCCGACATCATGTTATGATTAAAGTTTGGGTTTGGTGTTAGGGGTGCAAGAGATTTCAGCTCTTCAACGGTCAAACTGAGGCCCTCAGCAAGCAAAACGTTAGCATTTAATATGCCAACAGAGGTCGTGTTTATATGAAATGGATATTGCATTGATAACAGCATACCAGCGCTCTCGCGAGTGGTTTCGTTATCTGAAAGTAAGTCAGTCATCGAACCGTTAAACTTTGTGTCTGGTACTGTAGGAGAGAACACTTTGTCATACACCATTAAATCTTTATCATAAATAACTCCCATATACTTGAAACGACCAGCACTAGAAAGGAACCTTGACGTACGTGTTTCATACGGTAAAATGAACTGATCATTAATAGATGCCTTACAATTTGAATAAAGGTTCTCCAGGAAGAAGCTATTGAAGTGGTATTCATTGAGCAATATTTCATACATTTCTTGAAGTTGGTAAGCATTCAAGCTAACATTGTCCTCATCAAATGTTGAATCTACTTGTACACAAGGAAGAAACCGTACAATATTAGATTTTCCATATGTGACTATAAACTCCTTGCTTGCTGGATCAAGTATCTTAGAAGTATCATCAATGGAGCGTCTTAAAGAATAAGCTTTTCTATCATAAGTTGAGATGTGTTATGGTAGCTTTGTACGAGACTTGTCATTCATCATTGCTTCAAAAGTAAATAAAGCAGTAAGGTATCGTGTAATTGTGTTGTTTGTAGATAAGAAGAAAATAGGAAGTATATATTCAGTAAGTGGGTCAAGTTTCTTATAAATATCGGTCATGAAATCATTGAAAATAAGACGAGACGAAGATCACCACTATTGAATCTATAGTCTGTATCTTTTAAATTAAATGGTAACCTTCTTGCCAATTCTGGATGGGCAAAAAGCGTAACATCTCTTTGACATAAATGTCAGAAGATTGCCATGCTGAACTTGTAACCACAGTGGAATATCGAGTTTTGACAATTGCAATTACTTTTTCAGGGGTTGAACACGTAATAAATCTTTTGTACAATTTGAAAACATTTCCTTTCATACCCACAAGCTTATCATTTCTCGATTTTATTAATTTTAACAATTGACTAGGATATCTAATTCCATTTTTATTTGTTTCTTTCTGTGATTCAACGCTAGTGACTTTATATATATCACCAAACTTGTGTGCATGCTCTTGATTATAATGAGTTTTGAGACTGATGAAGTTAGAATCATTTCTTGGGGTAGTGTTACTTCTGTTTATACTTACGAATGCATATTTTTGACTTTTTTACAGCTTTATAGGACATCTTTTGCTTCCTAACTCGTTTCCTTTCTTGAAAAAGCGAACACGTTTTTTCCCGAAGATTTATCTTCAAAAGCAAACTCTTCATGGACTTCATCTATTAAATCTTTTGCAATAAATTTTAGATTCTCTATTGACATATTTGCTATTGATTTCAATTCCAATTCAGTTCAGTTTCAAGTAAAATATATAAATAAGTAGAATCAGAATGATACATCTGACAAGGTTATAAAATTAATTAGCTTATTAATAATCTCCACCTACAATCCCTCCCGTCTCGACCTCCATCGTATATCCCCTTCACCACCAAATAATAGCATCATATATGCGGCGGATATGATTTCTTATCGTCAGATACGATTAGAATTAACCTTAATTTAACTTACGATCACCAAAAACCAACCAGCACCAATCAAACCTTAATTTAACTTACGATCACCAGAAACCAACCAGCACCAATCAGATATCATAGCAATTATTTTCCATATTTCTTTATAATTAATCAACCACTAGATAGGAATGGATCAAACACAATTCACAACTATTGAAACTGTTAGTAAACCTCGATGTCGATATTTAGAAACTTACGTATACCGGGCCTCCAATACCGCTATTAAGAAACCCCAAAGATCACCATATGAGAGTTTCACAAAACGAGAAGTGAAGAAATGGATAGCTTTTCGGAATAGAATCCATCATACAAAGAAAAATTCAGATTTATTCACCACAGATAAAGAAAAAGACTATAATTTGTTAGAAAAGTTTACTAGTTTTATGGGAAACGAATCTACATATTATTGTTTGAAAGAGGATAAGGAAAATATTCAAAACAATTTTGTTCCTATTACTGAACAACGCATTGTTGATGCTTCGTCGAACCTAAGGCGCAAGCCATTAAGATTCTGCAACTTCAAGATGTCTGGGCTTGATTGGAATACTTACTTTCACAGTTGTAATGAATACAGAAGATCGACTATTTTCAAATATCGCGCTCTTCGATCCCGAAGACGAGCAGGCAAGCCCGATTTAGAAGAAACTAGGAGAGGAATGTACTTACTTTTGAAACAAATTTATGATCTTGAATATATAGATTATTGTATCAAATACAATCTTCCACTTGGACCAGAAAACGTGGAAGTTAAATAGATTTTGATGCTAGATTTTGTATCAGGCTCTTTCATTGTAACTAATAACAATTTGTAATTGTAATTATTAATTAATATTAATATTAATCAACTCGTTATATATGTATATAAATTAAATTGAAATATACGCCTATACATATATGACTTGAAAGGCAAACTATAGCTTATATATATTATATATAATTAATTTAACGTTACTATATTAGATATATATATGCTATATCATATAGGTTATATATATAATTAATTAATATTAATTGATCGAATATATATAAATAAGATAAAATTTATTAATAAATATAGTTTAAAGATTCGATTTGAAAGGATTTCGTTAATTTTGAAAGAACAAATATTCCGGCGGATGGTTGGGAGTAGCAGATAGCTCCGCATAACGGAGTTCACCCAGAGAGTTATATCTCAATCCGGCGGATATGTACAGCTAGCATATTGTACGTGTTTGAACTACTGAGATGGGTCAAATTGACCAGAAACACTTTTAAAACTATGGTAAAGTAGAAAGCGGTGGTATACAGAAGCAGATAACTATTAAGAAGAGTTAATTGATCTTTAGAGGATTGTTATTTGAGAACAAAGAGGAGTAGAAACAGGAATATTCGATTTTAGTGAATAAGTTGTTAGGACTTGTTTCCTCCAAAGATGTTAAGATGATATTCAAGTAAATTAAACTATCTAATAAATAATAACAACATATACACACCTGCTCATTACTTCCTCGCTTCGCGAGGAACAACGGGGTCCGGGGCAGCGCCCCGGCCGCCGGAGGCATCGACGAGACGGAGCGAGGGTAGGGTGGACCCTAACCCGATTTGTGCATGAAAAGAAGGAAAGAAAAAAAAAAAAAATTTGGAAAAGCCTTTCGGTGAAATATTTTTTTTCTTAACATACAAAATTTTTTTTCATTCCTATTGAACTTACAGTTAGTTAGGGGAAATTTTTAAAAAGATTCAAAATGTCTTTTGTTTTAACAGAAACTTCAGCTGGTTATGCTCTTTTAAAGGCAAAGGATAAGAAACTTTACAAGTCAAGTAATTTGATTGAGGAATTGAATACACCAGAAAAGGTATTGGAACAATTTAAAGTCAAGGCATTTTCCAAATTTGATTCCGCTAATGATGCTTTAAATGAAATTAATTCAGTTATTGAAGGAAAAGTTAGTGATAAGTTGGAAAGTTTATTAAAGGAAATTAAGGATGAAAAGAAGGTATCTCTTATTGTTGCTGATGCAAAATTGGGTAATTCAATCAATAAATTAGAAGGAGTTTCATTTTCCAATATTATTTCTGATTCCAATTCCTTGGATATTTTCCGTGCAATTAAAGAAAATTTATCAAATTTATTACCAGGATTAAGTGATAAAGATTTATCTACCATGTCATTAGGGTTATCTCATTCCTTAGGACGTTATAAGTTGAAATTTTCTCCTGATAAGGTTGATACAATGATTGTACAAGCAATTGCTTTATTAGATGATTTAGATAAGGAATTAAATACATATGCTATGAGAATTAAAGAATGGTATGGATGGCATTTCCCAGAAATGGCTAAGATTGTTCAAGATAATGTTGTATATGCTAGAGTTATTAAGAAGATGGGATATAGATCATTAGCACATGAAACAGATTTATCAGAAATTTTACCAGAAGATATTGAAGAGAAGTTAAAGGAAGCTGCCGAAGTTTCCATGGGAACGGAAATTACTGAATTTGATTTAGAAAATATTAACTGTTTAGCAGACCAAGTAATTGGATTTTCTGAATATCGTGAACAATTATCAAGTTATTTATCCTCTCGTATGAATGCTATTGCCCCCAACTTAACTGCTTTATTAGGAGAATTAGTAGGCGCAAGACTTATTGCTCATGCCGGATCACTTATTAACTTAGCCAAAGCCCCTGCTTCCACTGTACAAATTTTAGGAGCCGAAAAGGCATTATTTAGAGCTTTAAAGACTAAACATGACACACCAAAATATGGTCTTATCTACCATGCTTCATTAATTGGACAAGCATCAGGTAGAAACAAGGGTAAGATTGCCCGTATGTTAGCCGCCAAAGCATCAGTTAGTTTAAGATATGATGCATTAGCCGAAGAAAGAGAAGATATTGCAACCGTTGGAATTGAAGATAGAATTAAGATTGAAAAAAGATTAAGTGCTTTAGAAGGTAGAGAAATCTCCACCACCAGATCAGTAGTCAATGGACGTAATCAAGAAAAGGTTGAATTAAAGGCAAGTTCGACATATAATGTTGACGCTGATACTATTGCTAATACCACCATGGAGGTTGATTCCGATGATGAAGATTCCGATTCTGAAGAAGAAGAAAAGAAGGTAGAAAAGGTTAGTAAGAAAGAAAAGAGAAAGAGAGATGAATCTGAAACCGAATCACCAAAGAAGAAGAAGTCCAAATCAGATAAGAAGGATAAGAAGGAAAAGAAGGATAAGAAAGAAAAGAAGGAAAAGAAGGAAAAGAAGGAGAAGAAAGAAAAGAAGGAAAAGAAGAATAAGGATTAATGTCATTGACTATTGTCTTATGTTCATCTTTAGTTTTATAAGAAAACAATGTTTATTTTTGTATTTATAGTTTTGATTTTGTTTATTTGATTTTGTTTTTTTAATAAAATATATAGCATTGATACCCTAAAGCGTGAAATCCGAGCGCAGCTCGGACAACGGGTCTGGGCGGAGCCCAGCTGCAGGAGGCGAAAAGGAGGGAAGGAAGCTAATCCTCACCAATCTTATTTACATCATCTAAGATTTGTTTAGCCAAAGATTCATTATCAACGGCAATTTTGCCATGATACCAATCAACCAAAAGAGGCTTACTGTTGGCGGAGATTTCAAGATTGGACCATTTATTGATGGATTTCAATTGGTCAGGAGTAGGATTTGCTTCAGTAATTTCAACATCAAAAGATCTTTTTGATCTATCTGGGAAGTTTTCCTTTATATAATTTTTAATATTTCTAGAGATGATTGATTCAGGATTGTGGCTGGTGGGTGTTAGAGGGGATGGGGAGAGGGGAGAAAGGGAAGGCGAGTGAGGGGGTAAGGGAAGTGAGGGAAGATGGAAGGAGAGGGAAGGAGAGGTAGAGTGGGGACGGTGCTGCGAGCCAATGCTCATCAAACTTACAACAAGGTAACACCTCCTCTTAATTTTTGGAAAGATTTAAGCATTTTAATTTAGTTTTAATTTTCAATTTCAAGTTTTAGCAACTTGAGAATGGGCAATTGATAAAGAAGAAGGAAGGTACGTTTATGAGATTATTATGCATAGATGTTTCAAGGTGGTTTGATAAGGGTTAGGTTAGGTACGGGAAAGTATATATATTTTGATTAATATTTGTTAGTTAAGAGAGAGTTGAGAGGATTTATTTATATATTAGTAAGAGAATAGCAAAATGAATGATAAAGTATAGATCTATAGATATTTTTGCTGGCTAGCAGCTGGCTAGCTTTGATGTGAAATGTAGTACTGAGTAGGCTCCTACCTGCATAACCGTACTATTTTGACAATGATAACGGTTAGGGTAAGAAGAAAGCAAAGTACAGCAGCCTCTTGGAACTAAGAGTCTGTGCGTATCGGATTGAGATTATTATAATGTTAAAATTGATATTGAGGTTGAGGTAGGTAAAGTGCAAAACAGAACAGAACTGCCGATAGCAGAGGCATGGGGGTGATTGTTGCTACTATTGAAATATATATAAAGGATATCCACGATTACCGTATATATATAAATAATATAAGTCAATTGATATTTGATATAGAATCCAACTCACCTCACTAAATTTGTATTATACATACTTGTATATATTTTCAACTTTATGATCGCACCTACCTTGATCGAGGTTGATGCTTCTACAACAGGTATTGGATGGTGGGAATCCATACAAACTTCAATACCATCCGCGGTTGCAACACACGAGATTATCGTTGCTGGAGTACTTATGGAACTATAAGAAGTTTCACATGCAGTTTAAACTGAATTTAAATTGAGTTCTTCATTATTTTCAAGAGTATTGTATCCTGTTCTGCATTAAAAACTGACTGGTTATGTTTAGTCCAGGGCAGTCCTAAAATGAGAGTAGTTGGAAATTCAACAACAGTGAAAATTGCCTCGGTCCTGCGATCATTGAGGAGAAATGGAAGAGTAATCTCTCCCAAAGGTTTAGAATTAAAGTTCCGCCAATATTCTTCAAACCAGTTGAAGTTGAGCGTACCTGAGATTCTAAATTGAAGCGCTAGATCAGGATGAATGACATTAACCTGAGCGAGCGTTCAGCGTAGGAGAAGTACTTAGAAAGGTTATAGGATAGAACCATAACTTTGTACTCACTGAAAGCGAAGGATCAAGCAAAGGTTTTAGACCTTCGATGAACTAGTGACGGAGTTAGCAATAAGTATAAATTTGATACCTAAGTAAAGATACAATAGATATAAGAAATTAAAGTTATTATTTCCTTACATTTGATTTAGAAACGCGAGCAGCATTAACCCACTCGGTTCTTTCTATTAAATTGCATGTGAATATGTTTGAATATTACTGCCTAAGTAACTATATTGCTAACTTAGTTCAAAACAAAATAGCTACTAGTAATAAATTACCACTTTTAAATGCTTCTTCAACACCTCCTCTCTTCTCCCTAAACGCTCAAACCCCACGGCCGCCGGAACCAAAACCATAATCGGAGTCCGACTGCCAACCTTAGGTAAATGCCGTGCATATCATCTCATCATCTTGGCGTACAACCACCGTTTAAATTTACTGGAATTAGAAGAATATCTCTTACCCTATATATCTAGTTGGCATATTTGTCCGTCCATTACCGGTTAAGGAAATTTTCGTATACATACTTCTGGTGGTAGAGCGATTTAGATAAGTGAATAGACATTTATATATACACGTAAAGGCACAACTTATTATCCACCATCGTCACTGTTTATCTTTTATCATCATGACCCTTCCTTCTAAATATCCTTCTAAATCTCATGCTCGTAGATCAGTTGATAATTTCAAATTATTTGCAAAGAAAAGCACCAGCACCGATAATGTTGATAATCTTCTAACTTCTACAATTTTTTATTTTGCTGCTTCAAAGACTACTTACTGGCCTCATTGTGATCAGACTGTTCCTTTAAGACAAAACCGTTATTTCAACTATTTCACTGGTGCTCATGATTTACCAGATGCTCATGTTGTATATGATGTTGAAAATGATAACCTCACTTTATATCTTCCTCCTTTAGATAAGGATGAAGTTATGTGGAGTGGTATGCCTCTCAGTTTAGTTGAAGCAAAGGAGAAATATGATGTTGATGTTGTTAAATATTCAACTGATTTAGATGAAGATTTAAATAAATATTCTCAAAACAAAAAGTCAATTCTTTCTACTGATGAATCTTCAGAATATTCTTTAGTTAAAAAGTCATCCATTCTTCTTGACGCTGTTGATGAAACCCGTATGATTAAAGATGATTATGAAATCTCCCTTATGAAACGTGCATCTGAAATTACTGATAATTCTCATTTAGCAGTTATGTCTGCTCTTCCAATTGAACAAAATGAAGGTCATATTCATGCGGAATTTATTTATCATTCTATGCGTCAAGGATCTAAAAATACTGCTTATGATCCTATTTGTTGCGCAGGTACTAATTGTGGAACTCTTCATTATGTTAAAAATGATTTACCTTTAGAACCAGAAAAGCAGTTGGTATTAATTGATGCTGGTGCTGAATGGCAAGCTTATGCTGCTGATGTTACAAGAGTTTTCCCAATTAATGGTACTTGGACAAAAGAAGCTCGTGCAATCTATGATGCTGTTTTAGATATGCAAACTCAATCTATGAATAAAGTAGCTCCGGGTGTATCATGGGATGATCTCCACAAACTTTCTCATGAACTTCTCATCAAACATTTCCTCAATCTTGGAATCTTTAAGAACGGTACTGTTGAAGAAATCCTCAGCTCTCGTCTTTCTGTTGCTTTCCTTCCTCATGGTTTAGGTCATATGCTTGGTATGGATACTCATGACACTGCTGGTAATGCCAATTATGAAGATCCCGATACAATGTACAGATATCTTCGTATCAGACGTAACCTTCAAGCAGGAATGGTTGTTACCGTTGAACCAGGTATTTACTTCAACAAATTCCTCCTCGAACCTGTTCTTGCCAATCCAGAACAAGTTAAATACCTTGATCAAGAAATCCTCAAAACTTACATGCCAGTAGGGGGTATTCGTTTAGAAGATGATGTTCTTGTCACCCCAACTGGATTTGAAAATCTTACCAAAATTACTAAAGATGCCGACGAAATCGCCAAAATTGTTCAAGCAGGTATTGCAAAAGGTCGTTCCCACTTCCATGTAATTGTATAAACCCCCCCTCCTTCACCCCCTCGCTCTGCCTCCGGCGGCCGGGCTCTGCCCGGACCCGTTGTTCCTCGCTGCGCGAGGAATGTAACTTGTATTAACTCTAATATTATTAATCGGATAAACATAAGGGAAGTTTACTACATTGTACATTACAATTAGAAATGCAGTAAGTTACTAGATTTTATTCGATAGTAATGCCAACGACTTTGATTCCGTTTCCGCTAAAAATGATAAGATTTATTCAGAGGAGGGGTACGTATTTCGCAGTTACTACTTGCAATACTGTATAACCTATATGCGTTGCCAACGTCCAATAAATAATATCACGCAGGTATGAGTTATTAAACTTCCTTGCGAAGCGAGGAACAACGGGTCCGGGCAGAGCCCGGCCGCCGGAGGCATAGTGAGGTAGATGAGTGAATGTTTGTATTATGCTGTTTCACCAGAATTTAGGGAATCTATATAGAGTAATGCATGTTCAATACAATCAAAGAATGCATGTCCTTTACTTTGACGAACTACTATTTTGTTGATGCCGGATGTTTCAAACATTTTTCGTATTGTTCGATCGTTTGGCATACGGGTGAATATGACGGTTATGTTTCTATTAGTATAACCAGTGATTATCTCATAGAGAGCATGGACGGCGCTTGAATCGCATTCAGTCATTCCTTTAAGATCGATAACTAAGAATTGAATTGTTCCTTGATCTACTAATCTTGGATGGGAGGGATGAACTCTCATTGATCCATAGAGTTCTAATCTTCTTAATCTGTTTGCTAAATCACCAGTATTTGCAAATGTTAATGGTTCAGGAATCTTGACAATAAGACATCCCTCAACTGCTTCAAGTGATTCAGGATTCTCGTCAGCATTTCGAAAGATATTTGTTCCTGGAATTCGACCAAGGATTTGTATTCTTGGTCTTGTTGCATGCTTAATAACTCTTATAATTGAAAAGAAGACCCCAACTGCTATACCAGTTTGAACCGACCAGAAGAGTGTGAATACAAGTGTAAGGAATAATGTAAAGAGATCTTGATATCCACGAATTTTCCAATAAAAGGCAATATCAGCAGGTGCTTCTTCAACTAATGATATACCAATAACAGTTATAACTGATGATAATACACATTTAGGAAGATAATAGAAATATGGCATAAGATATGCAATAGATAACATGGTTATAAGCGCCATAAATATCGAAGACATTTGAGTTTTTGCTCCAGAAACTCCATTCACTTTACTACGAGCATAGCCACCAAATGATGGAAGTGCACTTACTAAACTACCAGCAAAGTTACATAATCCTAACGCTACTAATTCACGGTTTGTGGAGATGTTATAATCATACCTACTACCAATGGATTTAGCAGCAATAGTTGACTCAAAGAATCCAAGAACAGCAGCAAAAAATGCTGCAGAAAAGTTTGAACGGAAATCTTGCCATCTAGAAGGAGTGATTGGAAATTCTATAACAACTTTTCCTCCACTAATAGGACCTACAACTTCAATTCCTTTTTCATCAAGATCAAAATATGTACAAAAGATTGTTGATATAATAACAACAAAAAGAATCTCTGGGAAGAAATGCAATAGTTTGAATTTTCCAGTATATTTACGTTTAATAATTCTTAAAAAGAGTACGACAAAGAGGGATGTGAATGCTACTTTTGTTGTTAATGGATTTGCTTCTCGCCAATGTTGAGTGATAAATAAAAGTTTACCAAATGTTGAAGGATGAGTTTCAGATATTTCATGCATTAAACCAGTAAGACCAAGTTCTGCTGGTAGTTGATCAACAATCATAACAAGGCCAACTGCAGAGATGAAACCTCTTAATAATGCTTTTGATAAAACAGAGTCTAAAAAGCCAAGTCTTAATAAACCGGCACTTAGTAATACTGCACCAGAAGTACCAGCTATTATACCAGTCACTTCACTGGGAGATAATGATGATATCATTTGATTAATTGGTTTATGAATATAAGGAATCATTGCTTGACCAACTACTAGTGAAATTGGACCTTCTGGTCCAACAATCATTAAAGGAACAGATCCAAATAATGCATATACAATTGGAGGTACAACCAATCCATATAACCCAGATACAGTAGGTACGTTTGCTAAAGAATTAGCATATGACATACTTAAAGGGATCTGAAAACTGGCAAGAGTAGCACCAGCAATAAAATCTCCTAGTAAGAAAGATGACTGATATTGTGTAATCCATGATAAAGCAGGTATGTAGTAAGACCAATAAGAATGAGCTTCAGGTTTTAAACTTCCCTTTTGCGGTAGTTTAACTGGAGTGGTGGCTCTACCAACTAAAGGTGGATTATTTCCAGTACTACAAGAAGAAGTAGAAGCAGCGTCATTAAAAACGTAATCTAATCTTCTAGTATAAGCGTTACCGCGAGACGATTGGCCAAGAGGAGGATTCTCCTCTAGTAGAGGAGTAGATTCTGACATCAAGTAAAAATGTGTAGGGTGTAAATGATATGATTATAAAGAGTGCTTTTAAGAAAATGAAGATGGAGATTAGTATAATAGTTGATTGGAAGCGATTATTAATTAATAACAATTAATGGAGTAAGCACAGATATAAACGTATTAACTAATTACTTTACAAATTTCATTAAAAGAATCGCTGAACTAGAGAACCAAGAAATTCTCTCATTTAATTCTGATCTATACTTAGTCAAATGCAGGATATATTAATCCTTTGAACAAGTTTGCGGCGGCGCTTTATTAACTCTGCATTAACTTTATGGCCAATTTTATTGGTTGTAAGATAGTGTTAAGAAAAGTTAAATAAAGTCTCAGCTTAATATTTAAGAGATAAGATAAAAAAGATTGATTAATATAGAATTGGTCACCGTTTAAACTGGTCGTTTATAGATCAAAATTCTAGATGATGTATCATATGTGAAGCGGAACGTGATCACCGTTGAAGTTCTAATTTGATTTAGGTTAATTAACTAACGTTAACTTTTATCTATTTGCAGTAGTTTGCATCAGGTGCAATATCGGACGCCGATAACGGTTTGTAATGCAGGGTTCCCGGTAACTTTAAATGAATTTAACTAGCATTTAGGCTAATACTAAAAAGGTGAAGAGTCTCGGTGAAGTTTAAGTAGAAAGAATGGTATAGGGTGTTGGTAGACGGTGTTTGAAAGGGAGTGCAAGATAAGGAAGAAGTATTAACGTTATCAAACTACTCTAACTAATTGTAGCAGTTCGTAAAGTCTTTGAAAGATTGTTCCTGGTAGGTGCTGTTATTGATTAATATTAAACTAACTAATAGATACTAATGTTAAAAATTAATATAACTTTGCTATTGCAATTATAAATTGATGGATTCTTATCAATATGCAGGAGGAATGTCTTTAAATCAATGTCATGTACAGAAGAACTTGACATTTTAACTGCTCGCAGTTGATTATGTGCACGATACACCTAACATCAGTTACACAAGTTAATTATAACTAATTATTGTTTCTTTCTATCAATCTCATGTTTAATTCTATTATTTTAACGCTACTAGAGCATCTCATTCTGGAGCCACATAGTAATTCTATACATTGTTCATATTTTTGAATTGGTAAAGTCATATATGTGATTACTTCATCAGGTGAGATTTGATAAGAACGTCGTAACTATGAACGAATTGCGTTTTATTCATCAATGAATTAATATATCAATTACTTGTAACTATATATATACGGCATGCCATATATATCTAAATGGGCTGATCGGGAATTCATCGATCGATATACCGCGGTCTGCGAGCTCATGCAATTAATTTATTACTGATCGATACCGGTTTAATCTATATATTTACTTACATATATATACAGTTCAGATTGATATTAATAGTAATTGTACATACTATTATTAACTTATCGTTATATAAATCAATCGTCTTATAACATCGCATGCCTACCGTACTTCGGATTCCGAAGATCTGCACGATAAGCTCAATGCATACCTACAGAACTTGACCATAATTCTTATCAATGAATGTCATTTTACTACCAACTTTTAACCTATTATGATATTATTTTACTTCATATAGAAATCAATTATGAATAAACTATTACTTCTTATAACTCTCTTTTCTTCTAGTATTGCCCTTTCACTTCAAATTCATTCTTGGAATCCCTTGAAATTTGATAAACTAAATAATCAACTTACGCTAAAATTTGAAGATACAAATGCTATAATTCGACAAGCAGTTGAATATTTTGAAGAAAAATCTTCACTATCTGTTTTACTATATTCGACTTGGGAATCACTAATCCGTGAACATCCCGAAGAGGTTAAAAAGATACTTACTCCTTCTTATCCAATATCTATATCCCCACAAACCAATTGGCTATATCAAGTAACAAATAAAAAAGTACCAAATCATAAACTAAGAATTAAATCACCATATGAATTAGGAATAGATTCAGTAAAGCAATATTCTGGGTATCTAGATATCAATGAAGAAGATAAACACTTTTTCTTCTGGTTTTTTGAATCCCGTAATGACCCTAAAACAGATCCATTAATTTTGTGGATAAATGGTGGTCCTGGCTGTTCTTCCATGACTGGAGGACTATTCTTTGAATTAGGCGTAAGTATTGTGACGGGAACTAAACCCTAGTCCTTATCTACCGTCTTTTTACTAACCTATTTTAGCCGTAAGTAAATAAAACAATAAGCTAAGCTACTATAAATACTAACGAATAGCTCTTCAATCAATGAAGAATTAAAACCAGTTTATAATCCATATTCTTGGAATTCAAATGCAAGTATTATTTTCCTTGATCAACCAGTTAATGTTGGGCATTCATATTCATCTAACGCAGTTAAATCAACTGTTGCAGCTGGGAAAGATTTCTATGCATTTTTGAAATTATTTTTCCAGCAATTTCCAGAATATAGTAAACTTTCATTTCATATTTCAGGAGAATCATATGCAGGGCACTATATTCCTGCTTTTGCTAAAGAAATTCTATCTAATGAAGATGAAAATAGAAGTTTTAACCTTACATCTATCTTGATTGGCAATGGAATTACTAATCCGCTTATTCAAGATGAATCGTATGAATGGATGGCATGTGGATTAGGTGGACATCCTTCAGTATTAACAGCAGAACAATGTTCTTTTATGCATGAACAATGGCCTCGTTGTAAAAAGCTTCTTGAAATATGTTATCGGAATCCAACAGCACTTGCTTGTGTACCATCTGAAATTCATTGTGCTTCTCTCAAAAAACCATTCAAAGAGACGGGTCTTAATGTATATGATATGAGAGAGAAATGTGGGAATTCTACACTGTGTTATGATCAAGAAGATTGGATAGTAGAATACATGAATAAACCATCAGTGAAAGATGCTATTGGATCTGAAGTTGATAAATTTGTTGGATGTGACAGAGATGTTGGGGCGTAAGTGAGGAGGCATGGTTCCGGGCAGAGCCCGGACACTGGGAGAGAGGAATTTGATTAACAAATAAAGACAATTCTTTTCAGATGGAGATCGTTCAAAACCATTTCATCAAGATGTTAGTTATTTATTAGATAAAGGGTTGCCAGTGTTGATTTATGCAGGAGATAAAGACTTTCAATGTAATTGGTTAGGAAATCAAGCATGGGTTAACGCATTGGAGTGGAATAAAGGTAAAGAGTTTAGAGAGAAAGAGATGAATAACTGGCTAGTTGAAGAGGAAGTTGCTGGGGAAGTAAAAAATGTTGATAATTTTACATTTTTAAGAGTTCATAATGCAGGACATATGGTACCATTTAATCAACCTAAAAATTCTCTTGAGATGGTTAATAGGTGGGTTAATGGGGAGTATGGATTTGAATAGATTGATATAAGGTATATAGTTGATATAGTTTAAATTTCGCCATAGCGGTCTGCTCAGATCCGTTGATATTTGCTTCGCGAGAGATAAATAAATGGTAATTGGTATATAAATTATATTATTAATTATATATTAATTAGAATACTATAGCCAGCAATATTGAGGAATTGTTGGTATAGATTACTTCTATGAGATAATCTAGCTATGCTGTGTTATCTCTCCTTGGTTTTGTGTTTCTTGATTACAAACATCTTTTCATAACTGATGCAATAATTGGACTAAGATGACGATAAATTGCTCTATAATTATATTATTGTTACTTTTAGTATCAAGTTTAAGTTCCCAACCGTACTTTGATGGCTTATCCGATACCGGTAATATGGATGTGGTGCTTTCGAGATCTGCTATACCACACCATGTAGAAAAAGCGTCCAATTTCATCAAATCTATGGTTAGGAACCAAATTAATAGCGGGGAAGCAAGTATATGCTCTAGTTCAGCATATTGATTCACTCGCAATCCGACTATTTCTTGTGGGAATAACCGAATGATCAGCAAACTCGAAGCAGAGAAATACATCCGCAATTAACTGGATTTCAAATAGTAAATTGAAGTATAAAAAAGTCAATTTCATGTATTAATTTCAATTAGATCACACTACCTTCTCTGGACTACCTATACCACTTTTCATCTCACTACCATCATTTTTCATCGAAATTCACTTCTTCCACCTTTTATCTTATCTTTTAAAAAAAGTAAAAATGGACAAAAAAATTTCCTAATTGGGCCTTATTCAGGGACTAACGATCAACGATAAGAGTTAAGGTGCAGATAATAAGGTATGTCTTAGAATGTCTTATGTCGGTTATTCAGGTAATCCACTACCAAAAATAGTATTAATGCCTGAGAAGATTAATGAAATATTTGACTCGAACATGAAACAAATTACGGGGATCAGGAGCACGTTTTGGATAGCCAATATCAGTTATTTCTACCGGAACTTACTTTTCAAAAACTATATAAACATGACAAAATCATCTTCAATATCTCTTTTCTTTACTACAATTAACAGTAAAGTTGGTCTTTTCATTAGCTTTTATAGTTATTGTTGATTAAAATGCAGTTATCACCTTCCACTATTCTATTCTTAACTTCGGTTATTACTGCAGTTACTTCTTCTCCTCTTCCAGTTGAGGGTCCAACTAGAACAATTGAAGTAGTTGAAAGGGGATTCCCAACTTGGAAACCTGGTCTTCCAGCTTATAAACGTGATGATGAAGCAATTGATGTTGTTGAAAGAGGATTTCCAACTTGGAAACCTGGTCTTCCAGCTTATAAACGTGATGATGAAGCAATTGATGTTGTTGAAAGAGGATTTCCAACTTGGAAACCTGGTCTTCCAGCCTATAAACGTGATGATGAAGCAATTGATGTTGTTGAAAGAGGATTCCCAACTTGGAAACCTGGTCTTCCAGTTTATAAACGTGATGATGAACCAACTAGAACTCTTAAACGTTCAGAACAACCAATTGATGTGGTTGAAAGAGGATTTCCCACTTGGAAACCTGGTCTTCCAGCATATAAACGTGATGATGAAGCAATTGATGTAGTTGAAAGGGGATTCCCCACTTGGAAACCTGGTCTTCCAGCTTACAAACGTGATGATGAACACATTGATGTTGTTGAAAGAGGATTCCCAACTTGGAAACCTGGTCTCCCAGCTTACAAACGTGATGATGAACATATTGATGTAGTTGAAAGGGGATTCCCAACTTGGAAACCTGGTCTTCCAGCTTATAAACGTGATGATGAACACATTGATGTTGTTGAAAGAGGATTCCCAACTTGGAAACCTGGTCTTCCAGCTTACAAACGTGATGATGAACACATTGATGTTGTTGAAAGAGGATTCCCAACTTGGAAACCTGGTCTTCCAGCATACAAACGTGATGGTGAAGCAATTGATGTTGTTGAAAGAGGGTTCCCAACTTGGAAACCTGGTCTCCCAGCTTATAAACGTGATGATGAACATATTGATGTTGTTGAAAGAGGATTCCCAACTTGGAAACCTGGTCTCCCAGCTTACAAACGTGATGATGAACATATTGATGTAGTTGAAAGGGGATTCCCCACTTGGAAACCTGGTCTTCCAGCTTACAAACGCAGGGATTAATCAAATGAATCAACCTTACTCTTAGTATGAGCATCTCTTGCAAAGTTTTCAAACTCTCACTTCTTCTTTTCTTTTGTTTTTTATATTATATACTCTATAGTTAATAAATATTTTTTAATTTTAATAAACATTTTTCAGTAAAAAGCTAAATCTGAATAATATTAAATCACAATAAGTACATCATTACTATCTATTTTCCTTCTTTGCGTGAGGAACAACGAGTACGGGCAGAGCCCGGCCTTTGGAGGAAACGAAATGTGAGAAGGATATAATAAATAATTCATAAGCAAATACATACTAAGTTACTTCCTTTTTTCACACTTTTCATCTTGTTCAACATCAGGAAGTCTCATTGAATGAATAGCCCATAAAAGGGAGTGTGAATCATGGATGTAATCTTTTGCAAGACTTTCAGTTTGATTGTAAATATTTGTATATTCATTTTCAGGACAGAGGGTTATTTCACTATTTAATTCATTAATTCTCATGTTAGATTTTGATTTATCAATGAAGGAAGATAATTCAGCAATGAATGCTGATGAATTAGTAGAAGAATCACCATCTGTTGAAAATAATTGTTGCATTAATCCAATTGGAATAGTCTTATAAACAGAAAGATATTGGTCATAAGCTCTTTCTCTAATAAGAGAATATAAAGAAGCATAATGAGGACCAATGTAAAGATCAGCTTTGAAGAAATCTGAAAGATCATTCCATAACGAGAAGAACTTTTGGTATTTAACATCAAGAAAGGAGGAGATTAAATTACGAAGATAAGGAGTATCATCAGTAAATTTTATAAAAATACTATCCTTATCAATCATGAATTTGAGGTTCTCACGTGATAGAGTGGCAAGAGAACAAAGAGTAATAAACAAACCAATATCCTGCAACTTTATAAGATTAACAGAATCAATAGCCAATTGTAAATTTTCAGTTCCTTCTTCATCGATTTTTAAAAACATTCCAGCACTTTCCTCAAAATCACCCAGTGCTAAACAGGATAAACCATACATAATTTTTAACTTTATAATTGAGATAACATCTATTCCCTTATCATGATTTAATATTCGTGAGCAAACGTTTTTTGTATAAGACCATTGCTTTGAGAGAATTGTAGTCTCAGCAATCTTACAGTGAAATAAAACAGAAGGGATAACAACTCCGTCATCTTCTTCTTTGTCTTGACAAGCATCAATGGCCGTACGATAATAACGCTGTGCAGATAAGTAATCATTCATAGACATGTAATAATCACCCAATTCAGTAGAGAGTCTCAGAACTTCGTCATATTTATTAGAATTTTGAAATGATCTAATAGACAAATCGAGTTGATTGCACTTCAATTCGACTTCATCAGAGATTTGAGAAATCCATTTAGTATCTTCTTTTGAAAAAGGGTTTTGAGGATCTAATTTTGATAATTTCTTAACTTGTTCTTGATATAATTCGATGCTTTTTGAATGTAATTTGATAGTATTAATGATATGTTCAAGACAAGTAATTTGGTATGATTTACCACTTGCAATAGAAGATAAATAGATCAATCTCTGAATAAGGCCAGGACCCGAGTAAGAAGTGAGAATTGAATCCAAAGGATCAGACATTATGATTCTAGAACAAATGATTTTGAGAATAGAAGTTTAAAGATAGGAATGAGGATATCATCATAACATACTGTATACGACTAGGTATAATAATAATTCTATTAACGAAGTTTGAAGAAGGAGGGGAAAGGATCTGGAGGCCGGCCGGGCTTTGTCAGGAACTGTTCCGAGCAGGTAAAACGGTATTTTATTACTCAATTGCGCTGATGATATTACTCTTAGTATAAGGCAATCCCCGCGAAGCGGGGAACAACGGGTCCGGGCAGAGCCCGGCCGCCCGCCGGAGGCTTGTCAATGTGCGCAGAGTGTAGCCTAACCCTTATCTTTTAAGTATTAAAAAAAGATTATGCACATTAACTTGCATGAAATTTTAAAAAAATTGAAGAGTGGAAGGGATAGAAGGGATAGAAGGTATAGAGATCGAGTTTATTTTGTTGACAAACTTATCGTATGATTTATAAAATGGTAGGAAATATGAATATATTTCTAGGAAGAGTACGGTTTAACAATCAAGTGGGGAGAAGATTACTTTCCACTAATATTTCATTGCTTGCTAGACAGAGATCAGTACCTTTGAAAACAAAGTTAAGAACAGTTATTGAAGAAGAGAATAATGGTAAATATAAGAAACCAATTAGTAGGAATTCGAAACAGTTGGAAGTTTCAAAACCAGAATTATTTGAAATAAATGATTTATTAACTACTCGTATTGAATCATTCTTTTCTCAAGATATTTATACAATATTGAAATCAGCTCCACCTTTTAATATTCGTCATGGGTTAGTACTTAAATATTTAGGAACTTCAGTTGATAAACTTAAAAATCCTTATCTTGTATCTCAAGATATTGAAAAGCAATTGAAAAATGGAAATCTTTGTCAATCTATATTTATAGCAAGATTAGCAAGATCAAATGGTTCAGTAGGTATGAATTTAATATTAAAATATATATTAGGTAAAGATTTCGATATTACAACTGCTACTTCTCATGCTATTGATGATGTAAAGTCTTATCAAAATCATTTAGTGCAAAAGGTTTATAGAATGCTAAGGAAATGGGGAGTGCCTGATAATTCTAATACTTATTCTATTGTTTATAAACAAACTGGCAATATAGTTGTAGATAAAAAGGGAGTTGAATCGTTAATCGATAAATATGAACAATCTATTGCAAATTTACCTAGAAATAATTCCACCATCACTGTAAATGCTAATGCTACCTTATCAGCTATATCAGATAAAGCAACAATGGATCAAATTATGGAATTTTATGACCAAATCCCAAGAAAGGATAAAATCACTTATACTACAATTTTAAATATTATAGGACGACGATTAGATGGTTTAATATATAAAAAGACGATTTGGAATGATTTTCTAACCCAAATGAAGCATAGACAAGGTGTACAAATTGATGCTCCTTTAGCAAGATCTTATTTATTTGCAACAATGAAAGAGGAGAAGGGTTGTCTTACAGTACTCGAAGAATTTGAAAAATATTTCGATCTAGAGATACTGGGTGATATTCTTGATATTAACGATAGTACTAGCACTACTACCACTCCTATATCTCATTTCACTATCGATAAACCTGAATTATCAATCCTTTTAAAATGTCTTTATGAAACTAAAAATTATGAAGCAATTTTTAAAGTTTTTGAAAAATTAAAAGAATCTTCCCTTCTTGATATCTCTCATTATAACACCTACATTAAATCAATTCATGATACAGGATCAACTGATCTTATCCCCTCCCTCCTTACCACCTTATCATCAAGATCAGATTTAAAACCCACTACTCAAATGTATGCATCCCTTATTAGAACTTTCATCAGTACTTCAAATAATACTCCCATCACCCAATCACAACTTACCACTATCAACAACATAATAACTCTTAGTAAAAACGAAAGAACATCATCGTTCCTATTACTTCCCATCTCAACCGCCTATTGCGACCTCTTAAACTATATCTATTCAAATCCAATAAAACCAACAGGAACTTTCGATCGTAACTACTCTCTTAAAGCATTAAAAACAATCCTCATCTCCACCTCTAACCTCACCCGCACCCTCACTCTCACTCCTCCGTCAGCTCCTCAATCTACCTCCTTCCAACCTCAAATTAACACCATTAACTCAATAATAACCCTCTGTAAACATCTTGAAAAGAGAAAATGGTCCAATGATATTTCCACATGGATATACAAATCCCGTAAAGCATTAACCCAACTAAAATCAACTCTCGAAAATGAATCAACCCCCCTCGCCATCAAATCAGCAGTTAACGAATTTAATGACAGCATGACGGTCGTCACTAGTATAATGACAAGAAAATAAATAAATCTTCTCTCTATCTATCCCACATGCCTCCGGCGGCCGGGCTCTGCCCGGACCCGTTGTTCCTCGCTAAAGCGAGGAAATTCTATCTATATTCGAGGTACACACGTTAGGTTTGGTAAAGAGGGTTTAAGTGAAAAAGTATGTGAAGAAAAGGTTATGAAAATTAACTAACTGCTAAGCGAATTCTCTCAAAAATAAGCTTATATTGTAGAGAATTGTTATGGCATTTGATTGATATTTAATATTAACATGAACAAATTGAAACATCTTGTAAATAGGCCCATTTTATAGACCATTGCTTCAGCGTTCGATTGATACTAATGTTAGTGCAAAATATAACCAGAGCTTGCTGCTTGAGAATTTGTTTGATATCGGTGGGCACTAATTAGTAGTAGCAAGATATTTTTAAAAAGTAATTGGATTATTGAAATGTAGTTTTCGCATTAATTTTAAAGTTGTTTAATAGTAAACCATTCTGATCCATTCTGATGTTACAAACTTCAATGATCCTATGGATACAACACTTAGCTTAACCACCCGTTGTTTATCGATCCCTGACGGAACGAATCGCACCACAACCATAGCTATAAGTAATTACAACAAGTTATTATATAAATACATAAGGAGAAGAACTCTTGTTTTGTAATTAACCTTTATTTACAATGATTTGATGATTCTAACCATTGGATACTATAAACAGTCTATGGATTAGAACACTTTACAATAACCATTTAAGCGAGATTCATAAGCAACTAGACTATATAACCAAGATCCAGAATCATTTTGGTCTTCTTATTGAGGAGATGAACCATTATCAAAGGGTAGGGTCCAAACAGTCCAAAGGCAAAAATCCGAAAACTCCGAACATGTTTGTTTAAAATGTGCAAGATTATGCAAAGAGGGCCCTTATCTTATCACGTATCATGTCAACCTTAAATCTGATCGTCGAGTCCGCTAGTTAGATAATGATTTAGATATAGGAGAGTATAATTTTTTCCTTGTTTGTTGGCTAAAATAGCTTGTTTATTGCTGTAGTTTTTGATTAAAATAGTTGGTGTATAGTTCAATCTTAATACACTAATTCAATCATGAACTGCTTCGTTCAACTACAACATTAGTCATTCGATTAAATCAACTAATTAGAACCATTAATCATTTGATTCATTCAACCATTCATACCAATGCATGATTCAACCACTTTGACTACTTTCAAGTAAATGATATTCTTGAAAGAGTTGAAGAAGCTACCAAATAGATAGCCACTGTTACTGGAAGGATTATAATACGTTCAGAAGTAGCTTTTTAGTGCTATAACGATCCAATCTTCCGTTGTAAATTACACCATTTGTTAAGACGTAAGTAATTACAATTACTGGGATTACAATATTCCTCGGCTTGAGATTGTTAGCCAATATTACATTCAATCAACCTTATATACCGCTAGAACTTTCACTTAGAACTACAAAGTGCCGGGCTCTGCCTGGTCACAGGAGGCAAAGAAACATAAAGGTCATAAACATTCAATTATATATATTTAAAGGTTCTTTTTACGACGAAGCGCTTTATCAGCTTCCCAAACACCTCTATCAATAACGGCACCAAGGGTTAATATACCACCAATAATAGCACAAACACCAGTAAGAAAACTTCCAAATGATTTCAAGCGTCTTTCACGATTAATAACTTTCATTGGAGAGATATCATAATCAAAGAAAACTCCTGGTATACCACCTCGGGAGTGGAGGGTATTTGGATGATCTTCATCACGACCACCTTGTAAACTACGTTCATGAGATGTTACTGAATATTCATTTGTTTCGGTTACTTTCCCATTTAACCATTCAAATCTTGTTGCAACAACCTTTACAAAGTATTTGTAATTAAACGATTTCAGTTTTGTTTCATGATTTGTATTTTCAAGAGGAGATTTCCTATTAATACCGTCAACAGGAGGACCAAAGGATAGCTGATGAATGGTATGAGAGAAAGTGAATGGCATATCTGGTTGAGAAAATAACGATAAATCATGAGTGTGTTGCATATTATTAGTTATTGATGAACCAGGAGCAAAGTGTAAATTACCAATTACTTTATTAACACTTACTTTTCCAGCAATATTACAACCTTCTTCTCTAGTAGCTTTAACCTTTTCTTGATAATGTTCTTCTTCACATTGTTCCATATTTGAACCATCATGAAAAGCCCAACCTTTAACAGCATACGCATCTTTAATATCTTGACATGTATTACAGCATTCACCATCTGGTTTAGAACCATAACAAGAACCACAATAATTAGGATCCTGAGCTAATCTTTTATTAATTGCTAAATTTTTTTGTTCAGATTCTAATAATAATTGACTTGAAGAAATCATTACACCATTTGGATCTAATCTTGTCTTAAGAACATTGTGTTCAATTTGTGCTTGAACTTCTCCTGATGCGTCCATAGCATCCATACTGATTAATTCACATGGCATATGTGGAAAAGTAATGTTCAAATAAATATCTAATCTTTCTCCTCTTGCTTTATCCACTATTAATTCTGGAGCAAAATCTATTCTTCTATAATCAATCCATTCCCACAATGTTAACCAAAGTATTAATGCGATTGAAATTATTGTGACAATACCACCAGATGCAGTTCTAATTCTAGCATCTTCAACAGTTTTTGAAAATGCATCAAAAGATAGTAACTTTTTAGGAGGCATTTTGCCTATGAAGGATGATGATGGATGGTGAAGTACTACAGTACTACTACTAGTTGGAGTAGCCATACGTGGTACTATGTGAAGTAGGCCGTTACACGGCTGTCCGTCGGCTAATGTCCCCGGATTAATGCGTTTATGATTTTTCTCTTTTCCCCCTACTACCATCACCTTCCAATCGACAATGTGATTAATTAAAATATAGTCCTAGCGATGAACTTTTTCTTTAATCGTTATCAATCGAATATAATCATTTCTCTAGCTAAATCAAGTAGGATGGGCAATCTGACTTTAAGGTTATCTTGACATCTGCATAATTAGCGGCATCTCATGCATGCAATACCCCATGTAAGGGTTCACTACTCCTTTTGCCTCCGGCGGCCGGGCTCTGCCCGGACCCGTTGTTCCTCGCTTCGCGAGGAATTGAGGGGAATAAATGTACATTCATTGAACATTTTACTGGCAATTCACTAAATGAGCATGTAGTAATATATTGTCATTGATGCTGTAGCAAATGAAGCAAATTTAGTTATCTTGACAATGCCAGCTATCTAGAGGTAATTCATACTCTATATCATATACTGTTCCTTAGCACTTGCCTTTGATTATATGATATAACGTACGAAATATTGAGTTAAATATTTGTATAAACCTATAGCCAAATTATGTTTATATAATCTCTTTCATGGTGTTCAGATAACTATGCCATCATCGATCAGATTTTACAAAAACTATATCAGTAGCTGATCATACGTTATCCACCTACATCCACCTACATCCATCTAACTGTTTGCACCAGCTTGAATTCGTTAACAACCAATCCTCTCAGTTGATCAGAGGCGTAACAGATCCCCTCATCTACAACTGAAACAAGCAGCAAACCTGCAACAGTAGCTTGACACTGCTGCTTCTTTGCCGTCAATAACTTGTTTTATAAAATCCATTGTTTTGATAACCTCACCGTTGGCTGCAACTATTATTAACCCTACCTATAAACAATCTAACTATTTCGAGCATATCAACTATTTGTTCGGCCTCATCTCATCCACTGGAATAGGTTCATATCCTTTAACCTAACACTATGATCTGCGAGGCGGGAGGACCCTACTCACGTATATATCACGCGTTTGTATGTATAGAAATGGTTTTAAAAAACGCCTTAACAATGATGCTGCTAGCTTATCGTATAAGAGTCATGCAAATGTCTTTTCAACACAGACTTTTCAGCTTGGAAAACCTTTTTACCTTCTTAAATATATATCGCACCCATAACAAGATCATTACGCTCTCCTACCTTCATATGCCTCCGGCGGCCGGGCTCCGCCCGGACCCGTTGCCGTGCTCCGCACGGAACCTCCATGCTTTCCACAAGTCTTATCTCCATGGACTAGGGCTAGGGCTAGATAATTATAGAATCCAAAACTAGCCAAATACACCTGCTACTACTAACTTTGCTTTCATATCTGAATTACAAATAAGATCACTGTTCTAGTTAGCTCAACGTAACAAGATGCATTCATCTGTAATTAAATTTATATAATTAACAATATATAAAATAGCATACCCCCCTTTATTCTATACTCCCCATCAAAATCAGTTCTCGCTTGTTAACGTACGTTACTTTGCGTTAACCTATACGCACAGCTTCCGTACTCCGCCGTACCCATAAGTTTCTTAGCTAAAATTCCATACCCACACCGCTAACTCCAACCCTTAACCTTAACTTGGGCTTGCAACTTGCTCCCAACCTCACCGCGCTGTACATACCACCACCCCCACCACCACCACCTTGCAATCCTCCCAACTCTCCATCCAACTCACCTCCATTGCTATCAAACTCAGGGCTAGGACAACCTTTTCCCTTCCCTTACAACCACCAAGTGGAGATACTCTACCTTACCGTGTTTCGTGTTCGACGATCTTCGATCGGATAAAAGTTCAGAAGGGGTAAAATACTAATACTAACCTTACACAGTATGCTGACGTATTTTAACGTATTACTACTAACTTGCTCACGTGTTTTCATCCCTTCTTTTTGCCTCCGGCGGCCGGGCTCTGCCCGGACCCGTTGTTCCTCGCTACGCGAGGATTTCAACCCTCCCTTACTCACAATTTAACTCTTGCCTTAACTCCGTCTTTAAAGCAGCCAGCCAGCCAGCCGTTTATTCATTCTTCCCCCCCTCACGTTCTCCTTACCCTTTCCTCTGCATTAAACAAAAACATAACAAAAATCTTGACTCAGTCCCACTAATAACTCCCAACTGGGCTGCCAGCTGCTACCTACAATTATAATCCCTCCCTCTCTCCTTAATCGGCTGCCCCTTAAGCTGGAAGTGTACCTATAGATTTACTATTACATATCGTCGCTTGAGTTGTTTCTGAATTTGATAGTTTTTTGCAAGAAAACAAGATATTTCAAACGAGATTTATGAAAACCACACAAACTAAATTATAAGATTTCAACAGCAGAAAATTCAATAATAACAAAAATTCCCCCTTCCAGCCAGTGTTATAGTTGAAGAATATCCCTGTACCATATCAACACCTCATAAGGGATAAGAATTGAAAATCCGAAAAGATAAGATAGATTCGCATCTAGATAGAATAGAAACTTATAGATTCATTGGATTGTAGTACTATTGTTACGCTCATCAATCTATTAGTAGCATCAGTTACATGAACTAACCGACGTTCGTATTCAATACTCTCATTCCACTCAAGTAAGTATAAACCATCCTCGCGAAGCGAGGAACAACGGGTCCGGGCAGCGCCCGGCCGCCGGAGGCAATCCATCTAACCCTCGTAATTAGAAAATGTCACAATTAAATATTCAAGCGTACCCAGGATCAGATTCTTCGTCACTTCAATTTATGAATAGCTCATCAGCTAATTCTTCAGTAAGTGGGTTTCATCAGTATAAAACTCCTCAACAGAATTTGGGCAGTGGTAATACAAGACCAATAGCTAGTAAGAATCCAAGCACTACATCGTTGGTTACTTCTTTACAACCAGCTAGTTCACTTCCTAGTCCTATATCTCATGTTTTAACTGGTTCGACTATTGGTGGTGGTAATAGTAATATTAATGGTCCAATACCTGGCCAATTTATTTCAAATAGACAGGCTGATGGTAGTGAATCATTATTTCAAATTTGTTTAACGCTGAAGGAAAGGTTGGAATTGGTGCCTGGTTTACAAGCTTATTTAGATGCTTGTGAAACCGAGTTTGAAGAGGGAAATTTTTTCGATTACTCAAATGGTGGAGGTAACGGTGGAGGTAATGGTGGTGGTATAAATGAAAGAATGAATAGTGTTTCATCATCAGTAGCTGGTTCTACTTCAGGTTTAGCATCAGGATTGACTTCAGGTACTAATTCTCATATTTCTTCTCCTTCTATTGGTAGTAATGATTTATCATCAACACTTTCAAATACAAGTACATTAAGAAGTCCTAGTTTTGGTGGTGGAAATGGGTTTGCTCCGCAATTGAATACTGTTGCTGCTGTTCCTCCTGGTATGAAGATTGATCCAGTTACTCATATTTGGAGATTTTTAAGAATGGGTACTTCGTTATGTGCTTTATATAATGCATTAAATCCAAGCAATTTACTTCCTGCTGGTATTACAAATGATTTAAAAATTGCCAAACGGTCTTTATATGCATTTATACAAGCTTGTAAGGCTCAATTACAATATCCAGATGATCAATTATTCACCATTTCAAATGTTTATTCTGATTCAACAACTGTTTTAATAAAAGTTATTAAAACTGTTCAAAAATTACTAGATACTTTAGAAATGAAGGGAGTTATCCCTCCACTTCAAAAGAAGGAAAGTCGCCATCCGAAAGAGATGGATAAAAGAGGTAAGGTAGTTGATGAATTTCTTCAAACCGAACGTAAATATGTTCAAGATTTAGAAGTATTGGCAAGATATCAAGAGGAAATTCAACGATTAGATTTACTACCTCCAGATACAATCCACTTTTTATTTCCAAATTTACATCAATTACTTGATTTTCAACGACAATTTCTTGTAGCAGTTGAATATCATGCCTCATTACCACCAGAGGAACAAAGATTTGGATATCTTTTTGAAATTACTGAAAAAGGATTTGAAGTTTATGAAGGATGTGTAATGAATCATAAAAATGCCGCAGAATTAGCAAATGTTGAAGCACCAAAATTACAACCTCTTGTTCATATGATTGAACCAACTTATGAACTACCAGCAATGCTTATTAAACCAATCCAAAGAATTTGTAAATATCCACTTTTATTAAGAGAACTAGCTCGTCAAACTCCCAACGATTGGCCTTATTATAATGAAATTAAATTAGGATTGAATAAAATTAAAAAGATTACAAATAAAGTTAATGAAAATCAACGTAGAGTTGAGAATTTAGGAGTTGTAAGGGAATTATCCGATAGATTACGCGATTGGAGAGGTCATAACATAGAAGATTTCGGTATGCTCCTTCTCGATGGGTTATTTCCAGTTGTAAAAGTAGGATTTGAAAGAGAATATCATTTATATTTATTTGAAAATATCATATTATGTTGTAAAGAAGCAATGCCAGCAAAGAAAACAATGGGAATAACCACCAAAAAGAATAAAACAAAACGATCTAGTTTAGTCCTCAAAGGGCGTATTTATATAGCCTATATTACTAAAGTATCAGTATCAAAAAAAGATGGATATCTTCTTCATATATCTTGGGGTAAAGATGATGCTAGTGATACAGGATCATTTGATATTCGATTTAAATCTGATGAAAAGCTTACTCGTTGGGAGAAAACAATAAAACGTCTCGTATCTAGATATCAAGATACTGCAAATGAATTATATCAACATGCTCAATTCGATGGTAATGAAGATATTGAACAAAATCATACAACTTATGATGATCCAAGTGATGATGAAGATGAAGATGATTTAGATAATTCACCAACAAACAGTGATATTAACAGCACTCGCACAGCATCAACTTCGTCAAACAATACATTTAATTATAATCCCAATCAACTTCCTGATGATTTCTCATCCTTAGGATTAAATACTGCAACAACATCAACAACTGCACCATCATCAATTAATTCTCGTCAAGGAAGTAGTGTATCATTAGCATCAACTGATAGTATAGATTATTTCCCCATGAACACACCAGGAATAGTAGGAGGCTCAGGACCAACATCAGCAGCGGCAGCAGCAGCAGCGGCGGCAGCAGCAGCAGCATCATCATCACAATCAACTACTACATCAACAACTACGTCAATGCCACCACCTCCAACAACTACTTCAACATCATTACGTTATACACCACGTAGTAGATCAGCATCACAACCAAATTATCCAAACTATATACAACCTCAACCACATGTTCAACCAACCCCGTCCCATCCATCACCACAACTTGCCACACACTCCCACACCTATCCCAACCCATCCTACCCATCGCAAATCCAACAACCATTACCAGTTCATCCACAAAACAACTTTCCAATACCACCACCATCGCCAGCATTACGAACCAAATCTGAAGGAGCAATTCCTGGTCTTATTCCACAGAAATCTCATACAAATCAAATGAAAGTAAAACTTCACTATCTCGAAGATACATTTCTCCTCATTGTACCAGTAGGTATTCAATACCACCAACTTTTAGAACGAGTAGACCGTAAACTACGACTCTGTGGCAAGCAGCTCCCCGATCCCCTTCGTATCAAATACAAAGACGAAGACGATGATTTTGTAACAATCACCTCCGATGAAGACATACAAATGGCATTAGAATTAAAAGAAGATAACGAAAAAAACTTTAACGATGTTCTCACAATCTGGGCTGCCTAAACTGGAAGGTACAACTCCCCTTAAGCAATTTTTTAATTATTCATGTATAAAATTTAACCTTTATGACCTTCTTCCTCCCTCCCTCCCTCCTCATTTGCCTCCGGCGGCCGGGCTCCGCCCGGACCCGTTGTTCCGAGCTACGCTCGGAATGGCCGCCAGACCGGTAGGCCACTCAATGATCTCAGTTGTTGTCGCTTCTTTCTAGCGAGTATTGATGGGTTTGTGTCCCCCTACACAGTTTGGATTCAATTTCCCGTGGAGATAGTTGGAATTTAGGAGGAGTGCCCTAACCCTAAACAGGTTGGCCGGACAGAGGAGATTAAAGACAAGGTTGTGAGGTGGTGTTTACAGTCTTCTCTTCTGAGAAGGAGTGAGGGGGAGGTTTGTAACAAATGTATACGTTTAGTTAGTATACCAGTGTATACTTTTCTTTCTGAGCTACGCTCAGAACAACGGGTCCGGGCAGCGCCCGGCCGCCGGAGGCATAGACGCCGGGGGTAGCGTGGCCGCCGGACGGAAGGACGGGGATCGTTGCTGGTTTGGGAAAATTGAATGGTGTTTCTTAAAAGGGTAATTTTTTTAATAGGGTGAAAATTTAGTTGGAAAGGGAGTTATAGGTATGTTTAGAGTTTTATTGGTTATGAATTGATGATGATGATGATGAAATTTAGGTTAGATTTATTTGTTTATATTTTATGATTTAGATTTTTATAATGTGATTAAAATGAGGGGTTAAGATTAGAGTTAAGTTACTGTGATTGAGATTCAGGGGGTGAATTGGAAAATTTTTCATGGAGCTGGTGCATTTTGATGGTCGGTCCACAATGTTAAGTTACCGCCTTGTAAAATGATGTAATAATCTGCTTCGGTTCCGACGGCCGTTGGAAAAACTGTAAATCTAACTTCATATAGGAATGAGAGGATAGTTAAAGAAAAAAGCTAACTGCTTTTGTATATTGATCTTTTAGAGGATTGTTTTTAAAGGGTCTTTTTGTTATATTTCTTTTTAATTTCCATTTTGCTTTGTCGAGGTTGATAAAAATCTCTTTTGCTGCGGATATAAATTAGAAATAACATGAATCTTGCAGTTAGTGAGGGATAATGATGCAAATTGGCATGTGAGTTTGTGCATATTTCTATAGGGTTACATCCAATAAGAGGATTTTATTGCCATAGATAGTAGTTATACGTGAAGATGTCGGAAGGAGAAGTAGTGTATGTACGGAGGGGGACGGCAACGGAGGGCGAATGAGACAGCCGACACGGACTTGATTAAAGTGCATGGATAAGCGAATGAGAAAGAAATGAGAAAGAAATGGAGATAGATAATGGATAAAACGGATGTAATCGATTGTAGTAATGGTAGAGTACAGGGAAGGTCTAGACGAAATATTACGATATGACGTACGACGTACTGGAGCGTTATAAAGTGGAATATTTTATTATATTTAATCAACGCGAGTAATGGTACTAAGGGATAGTCGAATCGAAACTTAAAAATTGAAATTAACTTAAATAATGTTTATATCTGGATATCTATCTAACAATACGTTAATATTTAACTCAACGTTAGTTTAACATTTCCTCTCCACTAATATTTATGCCTGTATGTTTCAAGTAATGCTTAAAAGGGAAACCGTTTAATAATGTAACGGCGATACTAACTAAATCAGGGTTTTGTGAGACAAGATGCATATGTAGTTTGATCCCCGAGGAGATAATAATGTGAGTATGGTAATGGCAACGAAGAGGAGGAGAGTGGAGGAGGAAGAGAAGAGAAGAGAAGAGAAGAGAAGAGAAGAGAAGAGAAGAGAAGAGAAAGAGAAAGAGAAAGAGAAAGAAAAGGAAGAGGAGGAAGAGGAAGAGAGAGATAAGAATAAAGAGTATTGTTAATCGATAATACGATTAACAATGTATAGCGATGCAACTAGTTACTTTACATTACTCTACGTACTCTACACCAGTTAACTCTAATATCAACCGCTTCTACATATCTACCTAAAAAATAACCTTACTGTTAGTACTTCCTTATACCTGTTAATCCCCCAGACAACTGATATACATGTACTCCAATCACTGTTATGTAAAATGATGTACAAAGCAATAAACATTATTATCACCATCTATGCAATGATTCAACGTGGTTCTTTACAGATTATACGGCACCCTATTTCATAACCGATTAGAAAGTCAGCAAGAAGAGAGAAAAATTCTCCTTTGCATTAACATTATGCGTAAATTCATATGACAACTTCATGTACAACTGCAGGAATGATTTTGTGCCTAACTTCATGTCTTGTTTTTTCATGTACAAATATATTGATTCAGTGGTTGATTTGAGACAGAAATCGGTTATAAGAATATTATAACGTATGAAACAATAGGGGTTAGCAATTATTGAAACGAAACAAAAAGGGAGAAAAATTAGGTGGAATAGTTTATGATATTTCACGCTCTTTCCGTAGTTTATTACTCCTTCATTTTTGTCCAAACTCAGTTCTGCCTCCTCCCACTTCTTCCACTTCTCCCAACTCTCTCTCTCACTTCTCCCAACTCCTCCCACTTCCTCCCACTTCCTCCCAACTCTACCTCCCCTACCGTCCTTACCCTCACTTACTCCTTTTGTTTCAGCCTCCCGCCATGAAGAATATTTTTTCTTCCCTTGAACATTGCTTTTTTCGTTACCTTCTTTTAGCAGGTCGATCGATGTCTGACATTGCCGATTATTTACCAAATACCTACAAAAAACCTAATCTCTACACCCAACTTGGTACGAGCGCCATAACCTGCAAGGAGGTGTTACTTCAAAGGGGCAGGCTAGTTTACCAAAATGATCTTGTACATTGACGAGACAAATAACCGTGTAGGTGGATTGGAGTCTAGACAGGAGGTGATGGATGGTATGGAGGTATAAATAATGACGATATTCCGTCTCGCCATTCCCTTTTTTTTTTTGCTGTTTCGTATTACCGTTCGTTATTCCAACAACAATCAACTCTCACTTTCCTTAAGAAATTATTCTTTACATTCATTAAAAAGGCAGGCTCCTGTTTTATATTTTTCTCTCATTTTCTCATTTGACTGATATCCGGTATATTTTCAAACGATCTTTTTTCACAATCCTTTTAAATACCTTTTTATTATTATCATCATTAACTATTTTTTAAAATGAAATTCTCAACCGTTGCTACTACTTCAGCTCTTTTAGCAGTTGCTGCTGCCACTCCAGTTGGTATTGCTCACCATGGACATCAATTCCATAAACGTGCCTTTGTTACCAATTATGTTCATGTTACTAAATATGTTTATGAAAATGCTCATGTTTATGTTGATGGAAATGGTAATCCAGTTTCTACTCAATATGAACTTGTTTCTAATGCTGATATTCCAACTAGTACTATTGTTGTTGTTGCTCCATCATCAACTTCTGAACCAGCTCCAATCTCCACTTCTACTTCTACTCCACCACCTCCACCACCACCATCAACTTCATCATCAGCTGCTCCATCAACTTTCACCTCTACTGTTTATGTTACTCAACAAACTTCTACTCCAACCCCATCTTCCACTTCTACTCCACCACCTCCACCACCACCAACCACCTCCTCTGAACAAGAACCAACCCCAACTCCAACTCCATCTTCTACTTCTACTCCACCTCCACCTCCACCAACCTCCACCTCAACTCCACCACCACCACCACCAACCTCTACCTCTACTCCTCCACCACCACCACCATCTTCATCCGCCGCTGCCCCAGCTTCCACTGGATCAACTGGTGGATCAGGTGTTGGTCAATACTCTGGTCAAGCCACTTACTACTCCCCATCTGTTGGTTTAGGATCTTGTGGTACTCAAGAATCCGATAGTGATTTCATTGCCGCTCTCAACGCACCAATGTACGGTAACCCAGCCAATCCAAACGACTCCCCATTCTGTTTCAAGAAAGCTCAAGTTTTCCGTGGTGATAAATCTGTTATTGTCACTATCACTGATAAATGTCCAACATGTGCATATGGTAACCTCGATTTATCCCCAGCTGCATTCGATCAAATTGCTGATGAAGCTGAAGGTCGTGTTGAAATGACTTGGTCATGGCTTTAAACAGTCTAATTCAAATATTAGACTAACAAACAAATAAAATTTTCAGTATATATGTATATATATATATAGGGTTCATAACTGCTGCTGGTTCAGTAAATCATTTCTGGGTACATATTTTAAAATAGATTTTTCACACTTAAAAAACTCCCTCTTCTCTCTCTCTGCCTCCGGCGGCCGGGCTCCGCCCGGACCCGTTGTTCCGAGCTACGCTCGGAATTTTAAGATTCATCTTCCGAGCAACGTTGGGTCCGCCCCCCCGCCGGATATCTAGTCAAATTCGCGTTGTGCGTACGCGTTTGGCGATCGTTTTTCAAAAGATAAGATAAAAGATCAGAGCACGTGACCTTTTCGCCAATTGTTGAATGAGGTGGAATGGAGATTGGAGTTTCATTTATACTGAAATATTATCTCCATTATAAGAGTATCAGTTAAACTAGCAATCAGATTTGGATCAAATTGAATAGTTCATCAGCAACCCACCTCGCTGAGTGGCACCTCTCGTCATTAGTTGAATCAAGATATGCACAGTTCTAGATATTATTTTCTTATCATCATAATTTGTGCTAGAGAGTGATTCTTAAGATGCTATACTTTTAGTGATATAATATGATATTCGAGGTATAACCTCCGAAGTAGATATTGAGATTGCCTTTTTAATGTCTGACGATACTTTACGTTAGAGGATAATCAACACTCTCTATCGCTACAACATCTACTCATTGCACACTTGCACAACATCTGAATACTTTGTAATTCATGCTCAATAAATGATAGTCTCATGATTTATCTCTCGTGACCAGACTCTGACCAGGCACGTAGTCCTTGCTTCGATCAATTTAGATCATTGTTCAGACAAAGTACCTTGAATCTTGATGGATCATCAATTAACTTAGATTAGATTAGTTAACTGTTATTGTATTTATAACCCTTCTAAATAACTCGACTTTCCAACCTTCTATAGTTTATTTTGTAAGAACAAAATCTCTTTGTGCTTTTCACTACTTATGCAGTTATGTTCTCTTATTCAAGTGACTTAACTCACCCTTTAAGATGTCATCCTTATTTTCAAGTGTTTCTAAATTATTAGCATGCTGATAAATATGGCTAAATAGTTGGAATATCTGCTAATATCTATTACTAGTAGGAAATCAGGTGTTACAAAGAGTAGTATGTTCGATTGTTCGTTTATACTGGGAATGAAACTTATAATAATCAAGTGAAATAAGGTTTATTCTATCATGTTGGAGAAAATAGCGATTGTATTCTCTCAAATCAATAGCTGAAAGATGATCGGGGGTTTTGGGATATTACTGTAATGGCAGGGAATTTTCATTTGGAGTTCTACGATTGTAAAAGGGTCACCTCAAATGGTTGCTTATGGAGCAAGATTAAACAAGTTATAATGGTGATAAGTTTTATATTGATTGAGCAGGAAGAGTCTGGCGTTCGATCATCACCGCAGATGATTCTTTAATGAAAACACTGAACAATTATTCAATTAATGGTACAATCATATGCAATAATTGCGCTTGCTATTTGTAGACAATTAATATAACTATACATGTATACGATGAATGAAATTATTATAACTATGGATTATTTATTTCAAGATACGCTTATTTATATGGTTTTACAAATGATATAAATGGTTACAAAAGAGCCAATGTTAACTGGATAAATAATCTATTTTGTGATATTTATATAATATTCGAAGCAGCATGTTTAACTACTTGTAGATTCAATGCTGATCAAAAAGACACTTCAAAGCAATTTATTCGATATTACTGTTCAATCAGCTCCACCGCTTGCAGCAAGAATTATGTTAATCTTTACAACTACAGCAGTAGTACTGGCGGTACTAATACAGTTGCTTGTTGCTCATAATTGTAATCTTGGAAGGTGGAACTGTAGGCCAGTAAATTTCTATACTATAGCTAATCCCAAATACACTAGCATTAGCTATACTTAAACTATTAACAAATTACAACCAGCACAATCCCCCACATGCCTCCGGCGGCCGGGCTCTGCCCGGACCCGTCGTTCCTCGCTTTGCTCGGAATTCCTAACTCTACATACGGAGTGAGAAATATCGAGGGGGAAGAATGGAGAGCGGGTCGCTTAAAGAGGCGGAGATGCGAAATTGGGTAACTTTATACATTCTGTCATATACATATATTGAATAAGTATAATAGGGGGACTAGCATTTAGAAAAGATAGACGTCTGATGGGTAATAAAGTGCATCTCTTTATTACGGTAACATTAGCATGCTGAATAAGGTTACAGTCATCGTCATCAACGGTGTAAATAAGGTTGCATGCAGATAGGAAATCTAGTATAGGGAGGACGATCAGGGCCGGTGTAGAAAATGAGTAGAGAGTATTCTTTTCAGTTGAGAGATAAGAATAAATTTTGAATTTATCGTCAGTTATTTCCTTTATACTTTTATCCCTTCATAGTCATATTTTGAGACGGATGGGGTCACTTAAAACAGCAGTATATAGATCAAGTCAAGCTCACGTGATGAACCTGCCGTAAGCTCATCGCACGGCTACAAATTTTTTTGATCCCTTAAGAAAAAATAATTTCATGCTCAACATCAGGTAGGACCTTAGTAAGAGGATTAAAGTATAGAATAATATTATCATTATTAAGTCTTAAAAATGGGTGTAAGTAAACAAAAAAAGGCTTCAACTATAACCTCCGAGCGTAGCTCGGAGCAACGGGTCCGGGCAGCGCCCGGCCGCCGGAGGCAAAAGAACTAACATCAGCGCAGGCTAAAGGATTTGGTGGACCATTACCTCCTAAGCCAGGATCAAAACAAAGAGCTAATGCTAGAAATCCTACAGGATTAGGTAGAGCATTAATTAATCAAAAGCAAAAGGCTAGAAAGGCATCTAAATATATTAATGATGATGGTGAAGCTAGATATACTACAGATATGGATAGTGGAGATAAAGAAGCCAGTTGGGTTAAATTAAGATCAGTAACACAAGAAAGAGCATTGGATGAATTTTTATCAACTGCTGAATTAGCAGATACTGATTTTACCACTGAAAGAACTGCAAATATACGAATTATTCAACAAGGAGGGTTAAGAGATACAACCGTTCGTGCTTCAAATCCTTATTTGTTATCTAGGGAGGAAGAGCATGAATTGAATAAAGTTCACCTGGAAAATCTCGGTAAATTAACCGTTCCAAGAAGACCAAAATGGAATTCTGATATGACCAATACTGAACTTGATAGATTGGAAAAGGATTCATTTTTAGATTGGAGAAGAGGATTAGCAGGGTTACAAGAGAATGAAGATTTGTTATTAACACCATTTGAAAGAAATATTGAAGTTTGGAGGCAGTTATGGAGAGTTATTGATCGATCTGATTTGGTAGTACAAATTGTAGATGGTAGAAACCCATTATTGTTTAGATCAATTGATTTAGAAAGTTATGTTACAGAATTAGATTCAAGAAAGAAGAATTTGTTGTTAATTAATAAAGCTGATTTATTAACTTTAGATCAACGTAAGGAATGGGCAAATTATTTTTTAAAGAATAAAATTCGCTATGCGTTTTTCTCGGCCAAAACTTCATTAAGAGAAGTAGAAGAAGCTGCTGAAAGGGAGGAATTAGAAAGGCAAAAGAGAGAGGAGGAGGAAGAGAAGGAGGATGAGGAGGAGAAGGAGGAGGAGGAGGAAGAAGAGGAGGAAGAAGAGGTAGAGGAGGAAGAAGAGGAAGATTTAGGTAGTGAAGAGGAGTTAGATAGTGAAAAAGAAGACGTTGCACAAGAAGAAGTTAACAATCAACAACAACAAGAACAACCAGATGAACCTAAAGAACCTACCTCTACTACTCAACCCAACTCTCCTTCTCTTAAAATTGATTCTCTTATTAATTACCAAGTTATGAGAGATGATCCTACACATATCCTTTCAGTAGATGAACTTGAAGCTTTATTCCTTTCAGAAGCTCCTGAACCCCTATATATGCCAGCTACTGATGATAAACCTGCTAGACTTCAAATTGGTCTTGTTGGTTATCCTAATGTTGGTAAGTCATCATCTATTAATGCTCTTATTGGTGCTAAAAAGGTATCTGTATCTTCTACTCCTGGTAAAACAAAACATTTCCAAACTATCTTACTATCTCCTAATGTAATGTTATGTGATTGTCCAGGTCTTGTTTTCCCTAATTTTGCTTCCACGAATGGTGACCTCGTTTGTAATGGTGTTTTACCTATTGATCAACTTCGTGAATTCACTGGTCCTGTTCAATTAATCTCGCAAAGAATTCCAAAATACTTCCTTGAAGCTATTTATGGTATTTCAATCTTTACTAAACCAAAAGATGAAGGTGGTTCTGGTATCCCTACTGCTGAAGAATTATTAGTTGCTTATGCTAGAGCAAGAGGTTTCATGAGATCAGGTCAAGGTAATCCTGATGAATCTCGTGCTGCTAGATATATTCTTAAAGATTATGTTAATGCTAAATTACTTTATTGCAACCCTCCTCCAACATACAAACCGGATGAACAAAACCGTGGTGCACTTTTCAATAATGAAATATACCAATTAGATTCCTTACCACCACAAAGACAACAACAAATCATCTCAGCATTAAAAGCGGATGATCCTGAAATCGATATCGCTACTGTAGATTTATCAAAAGCTCTTGATAATTTAAAATTCTCTCGTCATGAAGCTGCTGATAGTGTATCCTATGCATCTTCAAATCTATCCCTTGCTGTAAGCTCGGCTACTTCTAATTTAGATAGAGATTTCTTTGCTCTCAACAATGTTCGTGGTATATCCACTGTTCCATTCCATAAAAAAGGTCAACAAACAAACTCTAAAAAACATAACAAGAAGAGTAAGAATCTCAAAAACAAATCATCTGATCCTCTCTCTTTTGGAGGTACTTATGGTGATTTATATTAGTATTTGCATTTATATCTATAGGTTATTTATCATTTTATCTACACTCCTTTTCTTTGCCTCCGGCGGCCGGGCTCTGCCCGGACCCGTTGTTCCGAGCTACGCTCGGATTAGTAAGCGTTGTTTATTTCTTTCACTAAGATGAGTGATTTTGCGATTAAAGTTTCTATAGCCCCACGTAGATATCAAAATGAATGAGAAATATAAGAGTTTAAGAAGTGCCAGGTACACAATCATGTAAGTTCCCTTGGTGCATTCTGAAGGGCGGGTTTTTGCATTAAGACAAAGCAGCTTCATGGTTTCAAAGGTAAACTAAAATCACGTGGAGATAAATGCAATTTATTAATAAATATAATTATGATGATTCTATATATACTAGGGTTGATTTTTTAGTAGGATCAAATTCACCCCATTTAAGAGACAATTTTAATCCCGATGCGGTGGGTTGGCTCCAAGCAACAGCGGTTTTAGGAATGCACAAACCGTAAACAAAATTAGATAGCGAAGCGTCAAGCAGTCTTGTTGCCATGTTAGAACCACGGTAATTACGGGCGGTGAAGATACGAGAAACGCCCATAACAGCAGGAATAGGTGATTCTGATAATTGACCACTACCACAATCCATGCGATAAGCAGTAGAGATTCTCTCAACTACCAACAGAGAAGTTGCTCTATTGTCTTTTACATAAACAAAAGCAGCACCTTGACCAGATGTTGTACGCCAAGTAGGATTCTCAGGAGGAGCATTTAGTTCAGTATTAACAATATTGAGTATATCTTGAACAGCTGATTTAGAAGATAATTTTGATAACGGATCTACCTTAGCAATATATTCATTAGAAGTGAATTGGACGATTTTAGTACCATAAGAATCACTCCATTGACGACCTTGTAAAGAACGATTATGAAAATTGTCATGTGATCTTAGATCTGCTTTTATAATAGGTGAATATGACATTCCACAAAGAGGACAAGTTTTCTGAGATTCAGCACCCACCAACAGTTGAGATTGAACAAGAGAAGGTAGAATGGTATTCTTATGAAGTTTTTTACTATTATCAGATATCGCGTCTTTGCTAGTTGTTGTTTTTGCTTTGTTGATAATATCAGGTCTTGTTGGTGTATCTAATAGTTGGTGATGTTGATTCTTTAGTTTAGCAGAAAACATTGATGTAATTGTATTCTTTTGCGTGATTCTTTTCTTCATAGGTTTACTATTCAGATCTGATGGTGATAGAGATTCCAAAGGAGATGACGGTGGAGGAGAAGGAAGCATAATTTTCTTCTCAGACGTTAGAGAATTAACACCATTTCCTTCCTCTCTTTCCTTCTCTTTTTGGTTCTCCAACAGTCGTTTCTTTCGTTTTGAAGAAATATAAACAGACATAACGCGTAAAAGTTAAAAACAATTCCACGCAAGATTTCTATTTTCGGAGCGTTGATAAGATAACGAAATTTATGCAGAGTATGTCGATCAACAACGGTTTTTCCCACTGCCTCCGGCGGCCGGGCGCTGCCCGGACCCGTTGTTCCTCGCGCAGCGAGGAAGATAAGAGAAAGATGATTAGATACACCCCCTTAATTCTTCGCGGAGCGAAGAACAACGGGTCCGGGCAACGCCCGGCCGCCGGAGGCATGTGCACGGGGGTGTGCTATTGAAAGCTATGAAGATGAAGTTTAATACCTACGGGGCGTAAGTATGAGAATATTTGGTAGCATTGGCAAATGAATGAATGATATATATGTATTATAATAACTTATGATAATAGCATTCGTAGTTAATGAAAGATTCAGGTGTATGTGTTAAATGTATATATTGAAGGCTTTCTCAATGTCTTAGCTGGTGGGCGGATATATATTAGAGTGAGTGTAGGCCGGCTAAGTGAAACCAGCGCCTAGTATATGGGTATAGGCGGTGGTTGATGGATAGTGGTGGTTTCCTCGCGAAGCGAGGAGCAACGGGTCCGGGCAGCGCCCGGCCGCCGGAGGCAAAGAGTGGAGTTGGTTTGGTGGTTAATTGTATCCAAGCTTAACTTAAAATATTGGGTATGTAAATGCGCAGTGTTTAATCGGTCAGAATTAATTTCAAGGTCGGTGGTGGGTTGGGTTGGTACCTGAAAAACGCTCAATTAGGAAATGAATTTATTCATAAGAAGGGGGATAAGGGGGAGATGGGGGGGAGATGGGTGCATTGGGGGCATTGGGAGCATTGAGAGGATAGAGATCGGGGTGGTGGTGGAGTGATGGTGAGGGAGAGGAGGGAGGGAAGGACGGAGGGAGGGAAGGAAGGAAGGCGGAGGATGGATTATTGCCAAGGGAGAGGAACGAATTAAGGAAATTTATTGTTTATATAATAATATTTTATTTTATATATTAGATTAATTACTAATATTGTATAGAGCCATGGCTTCTATACAGACTTGCTTTACTTGTTTACTCGTTATAAGAATAAATGTGATGTATCATCCGCTGGTAATAACGTTTGAAGTACTAATGGTGTGGACTTAATACTGCTCACCTCTAGACATATATAAAGTACAGCGTTAGCATCAACCTTGGGGACTAAGTTAAACTGTACATTTTAATTTATATACGGTTGACGAGTGACGCTGGACGCTAAACGCTACTGCTACTACTAATACTACACTTCTTTTAACTCGTTCAACTTTATAATTTTATTTTTCATTTCACTTAAAAGTTAATTTATTATTTTCATTAAACGATTTGGTGAACTTTAAAGGATTAAATACTAATACACGTGGGATTTATTTTTGATATCTATTAATGTTCTGGTTCTGCTTCTGTTTTATTTATTAATTATTGCATTTTCATCATGTTGAGGTTATTATTTTTACTATTTTTTTGGACTAGTTGTTTAGCGAGTGATGTTTTAGAGGCTGAACATGATTATGATAGGAGGGTGTATTTTGTTGTGGAGGTAGGAGATGGGGTTGATAAGGCGGAGTTAGGCGGCAAGTATGGGTGGGATTTTGAACAGAATATGGGTCAGTTGAAGAATCATTATTTGTATTCGGTTTCAAAGGAGGATGATAAGAGTATATTATTGCATAATGTAGGAGATTATCATACTCATCCTAATCATCATTTAGAGGAGGTGGAAGATGAATCGATGATTTTTAAACGAGATGATGGTGGAATGATTTTACAAAAGAGACAAGAATTCAGCGATGGATTGAAATCAGATGGGTTAAAGTATTTACAAGTAATGAGAGCTCATCAGTTGGTGAAACGATTACCTATTCCTGATCCAATAGCTGCTCCTCCTGTTGATTCTGCGTTTCAACAAATATCAAAGGTTAAGGAAGCTCTTCATATTAATGATCCTTTATTTGAAAATCAATGGCATTTAATAAATCCTTTACAACCAGGAAATGATATTAATGTTGTTGAAGTTTGGAATCAAAATATAACTGGCGAAGGCATTGCTATTGCCGTTGTTGATGATGGGTTGGATATGGATCATGATGATTTAAAGGCTAATTATTTTGCCGAAGGAAGTTGGGATTTCAATGATAAAGGACCGGATCCAAAACCAAAATTATCTGATGATCGTCATGGCACAAGATGTTGTGGAGAAATTGCTGCTGTAAAAAATGATGTTTGTGGAGTAGGAGTAGCATATAATTCTAAAATAGCAGGAATTCGAATCTTATCCAAACAGATTTCTGAAGCAGAAGAAGCATTATCTTTAAATTATGCTATGGATAAAAATGATATTTATTCCTGTTCATGGGGCCCACCAGATGATGGGATTGCAATGGCCGAACCAGGATTGGTTGTTAAAAAGGCTATTCTTAATGGAGTTCAAAATGGTAGAAATAAACTGGGTAGTTTATTTGTATTTGCATCAGGAAATGGCGCTAGTTTTGAAGATAATTGTAACTTTGATGGGTATACTAATAGTATTTATTCCATTACAGTAGCAGCTATAGATAGACATAATCTTCATCCTTTTTATTCAGAAGCTTGTAGTGCAAATATGGTAGTAACTTATAGTTCAGATGCAAAGGATAAGATTGTTACAACTGATGTTAATGGACAATGTACAAATCAGCATGGTGGTACTTCAGCCGCTGCTCCAATAGCAGCTGGTATTTACGGTCTTGTTCTTTCCACTCGACCTGATTTATCTTGGAGAGATTTACAATATCTAACTGTTGATACTGCTGTTCCAGTAAATGATCAAGAACCAGGCTGGCAAACAACCTCAATTGGTAAACGTTTTCATCATAGATATGGATATGGAAAATTAGATGCACTTGCAATTGTTGAAAGAGCAAAAGAGTGGAAGAATGTTAAACCACAAGCCTGGTATTTTACAGATAAACAGTTGGTTAATAAACCAATTGAATTTTCTACTGATGGAGTAAATGGAGGAGCTAAATCAATTATTAAAGTTACTAAAGATCAATTAGAAGCTGCTAATGTAGAACGTATTGAACATGTTAATGTTGTAGTTAATATCAAACAAGAGAGTAGAGGAGTATTAACAATCGTATTAACATCACCAGAAGGAATCAAATCCGAATTAGCAGCTCCAAGAACAAGAGATGTTTCAAACCAAGGAATCATTGATTGGACATTCATGACGGTAGTTCATTGGGGAGAATCAGGAATAGGAGATTGGCAATTACATGTTTATAACGATAAAAAGGAAACAGTTAAAGGAGAATTTGTTAATTGGACATTAAAACTATGGGGAGAAGCAAAAGATGAAACCAAAGCAAAATTATTCAGTTTAGACGCAGATGGAGATGAAGATAAATCTTCAGCTCCTATTGAAAGTACTAGTAGTAGTATTATTTCAACAGAATCTGCATCAATATCAACTACACAACCAATATCAACAACAACAATATCATCTCCATCATCTGTAACATCAGATGCAGCTAATTTACCACCACCACTAACACCCACCCTTGTTACACCTACACCCACAACTACCACCACAACAACACCATCACCAACGTCCCCCACTTCACCATCATCAATCTGGTCCCTTATCCCCAATTTCGGACTCACTAGCAATACCCTCCCATGGGTGTACGGCTCACTTCTCCTTATCGCCGGGTTCATTCTTGGAATTTGCAGTTATATCTTCTTCACCAAAAGGCAAGGTTTCTTCAATAAATTTAAAAGAAGACAATCAAGATCATCATATGAATTCGACTTAATCCCCTCGGCAGCAGACATCGAAGAAGAACATGAACTGTTTGGCATAGACGATTCTGATTCAGATAACGACAACCATTCTCAACCACCATCACATACACCAACCGAATCCGAACTCGAATTCACTGCAGAAAACAAAATTCAAAAATCTAATCGTAGAATATATGATACCTATACACAAGCAAAAGAATTAGATTCAGATACTGAAATTTTTAGAGTAGATAGTGAAGATGAAACAGAAGCTGCCACTACTAGTAGTACAAGTAGTAGTAATCATGAAGAACGAAATGACTTATTATCATAGAGAAATAATGTTTTTTTATATATTGTGATGTTTTAGACTGTACATCCCACCTCCCTTCCCCACAATGCCTCCGGCGGCCGGGCTCTGCCCGGACCCGTTGTTCCGAGCTCCGCTCGGAATTTATATAATAATCGCCGGCGGTACGCGGATTGCAAGTTCAGTTAGATCATTCTTCCGGTATAAGAACCTTCTGGTTCTAGACATGAATCCACTAGTGTGTAGAGTTTTATCGGAAAGATTAATTCGCAAGTTACCTGCAAGATTCTGATAATGATACCTATATGCACATAGATGAAGAGCTAGACATAGTGGTATTAACTTGTTCTATATGTATATTACGAAATCTTACTCCCTTTAATATATTATAATCGCTAAATTCTAATGCAAGTCCCTATAATTATAGCAAACGTTCAAGTTAAATTTAATCTCGCTGCCCCAGGTAATCTCATTCGTTAACTTACAATCTTTATACATGCTCAAACAGCTAACAATTCCTACTAATGTGTAAAGTAAAGATAAAGAGATATACTAGAGCGGTATGCACGATCACTTATTTACCAGTAACTAGATAACCACTTTGAAAGATAAACAATACAGTATAATATATATTTTAGATTAAAAATATTAATTACAATAGTTTTCTACTGAAATCATGGAAATGGCTGCTAGGGCAACGGTATAGTTGTTTCTTGACTGCCAGAGACAGACAGATTTCTAGCGATATCGAGTTAATGATAAATAAAATATACAATTAGAATAAATATAAAGAATACAATAAAGTAAAACATAATAAAATAATGTTTATAAAACGTTTGTTGATGATGCTGATAATTTAGATAGGAATGTGCTCTATCTAATCAATCGGTGTTTACTTCTTTTGAATTTTCGATTTCTTCTTTTTTTACTCTTCTTTTTCTTTTGATTTGATATTGAAAGCATTGGAGCGCAATTTAGAAACTACCATTGCACGAAGAAGCATTTGAAATTGTGGATTTGGGTTGATTGAAAGAGCAGAGGAAGTAGCAAAGATCCTTTGGCATTGTTGATCGTAAGGTTGAGTTACTGGACCAGAATTAGAATCGGTGGAGTTGGATTTTGTTGATGGTTTTTCTTCAGTTGCATATAATGGGGAAGCGATGTTAGATTCTATTAGGAATACTTCAGGTTCGTATAATAAAGGAGAGGTAACGTCAAATTTCATTGGGGATATTTGAACCTCATCTACTTCAGATTCCATCAATGATTCTACTTTACAAAATGTTGAGATCCATAAACGAAAAGCTGCTTGTAAAAAGAATACTAAAACGAGAGGTTTATAAAGATCAATTTCACAGAATAATGAGTTTGTAGCTGTAAAGAACAATAAATCTGTTGTAAGTAAAGAGTTATTGTTTGAGTGGTGTAAAGTATAATCAACAGATGAAAAAGATAAATCAGATACTTTTGGAAATTCTCCTAAGTAGCGATGGACAGCACTTGAAGTTAATGTTGCACTAGTAACTATACCCCGTGTATAGGTATCTTCTTTCGTCATAGTGAAAAATGATTCAAGTAAACGTATGATTCTATTTAAAAATCTAACCATGTTAGATTATTATGATTCTTCTACAATGTTAGTTAATCTTCTTTTAAAAACCTTGTGTAACAAGAGAACTTACTGTTAAAATAATAATAAATGCGTTTTCTAATAAAGGAGAGTTTATAAAATTAATGAATGAATAATCTTATGTTGAATCAATCTTGTAATGAAACTTCCAACAGCCCAACATTTCCTATAATCTAAATGAAGAAAAAAATTGAAAAGAGAAGAGGAGAGAGAATGTATCGCCTTTATATATCAAAAGCCAGGCTAATAAATGGAACCTTTTGTCATTATTGCCATAATAATTTAGTACTTTCACTATAAGTTATGAATGAAGGTTATGCGGATTCCCATAACAATAAGTGGAATCCAGATGCAAATTTCTGCAATATGAACCATGCGGATCCACTCCCATAATTTTTGAATGAGAATAACCAGTGTTTATGATTGAAATATAAATATGATTAGACTGAAAATGTAATTAATTTATAAAATTATAATTCGTATTAATTTGTTAATTAACTTTTATCTATAGCTATAAATATATATATATAATTACAACTGTACGTGTATAATTTTCTAGGATCTAAAGTTCAGCTTTGGCAATTGATTAAAAATACGCCCTTAACTATAGGATCAAATTAAAAAGAACATTTAATATTTTAATAACTAGTACTATATATAGAAGATACTAGGTCGCGATCAGTCTGTGACCAGCTCTTAACAACTCCACCCAGGAAGGCGACCTTCATGGAGTCAGAGAGTGCTTGAACCACTCCTCTTTAGCATTAACCATCCATCAGCTACTGGAACCACCACCCGAAGAACTATTAATGAAAACTCATTAACAGTTCATCAATTGTTGATTTCAGTTGCCGGGAAACCATGAATGTGAAACCATCAATAGTCCATCAGTTGCTGGAATAATAGGCACTTCAGTATCAGGCTTACCACCAAAACGTGCTAGCTACTCCACTGATGTATGATGAGGAAAAGAAGAGAGTATAAAGAAGAAACACAATATTAGGGGAATTTATACTCATTAGCTGTTAGTTATGGAATCGTGCTATATATAGATCTGCCTAAACCACCGCCGGGATTGACAGTCTCCGCTTAGAGGAGCACGGAAAGTCATTGTTTCATATCTGCGCGAGAATTAAATATTGAATTATACAATTGTTAAACTTATTTATAACTGTATTGATGAATATTAATAATAATTTATAATGAAAATTTGATGGTAGGTTAGCAAGTTCATTTTATTGCTTATAAGAATATATCATTCATTATCTTTTGAATCAACCTCGATCTAACGATAGACATTTCGAAAGATAAGATAAGATAAGATAATATTAAGCGCATGTGATTACAAGTATGAGGAGCAGATTGCGAGGATAGAGAAAAAGAAGGTAATACTTTGTATTAAGTTTTATCAATAAATAACCGTTTCAACTTGAATTGCAAGAGGTATTATAGAATGGTTAACTATCTTTAGTTTTGGGCGTAGAAATGCCAAGCGGTAGCTACTAAGAGCAGTTAATCCCTAGGAGGATGGATGGCTTTCCTCAACAATAGCCGTAACACAAGTAACTTATAATTATCATTATTCACTATTGCATTTGCATAGCACTGAACTTTATAAAACCCGGTTCCTCTATACTATTACCATTCGCGCGTAGCGCGAACAAACGGGTCCGGGCAGCGCCCGGCCGCCGGAGGCCAAAGGAGGAGGCGGAGGAGATAAAAAATCCCTGCGTCTCGTTTAATGCAACTTCCTTGTGCGGGAAAAAATATGGGATAGGGTTTAATTGATAATAACAGATCTTCGTTACATCATAATCTCTTTTCTAAGTGTTGAAGTAGTATTAATTTTACTCTTGATTAAGAGGGAATTTATATATTTTTTTTATTTTGTTTATAAGTTTTGGGTTATGAAGTAAAGTTGTTAGTGGAATCGATTTTTGATTAACAAAGGAGGTTTTTGATTATTAGAAATTATTACCGAGCCTTCCATATTGTATATTAAGGAGTTATTATCGTTAGTAGTAAAGAGGTGAAGAAGTTAAGATTTTTGATAGGAAAGTTAAAAAAATGATTAAATCATCTTTGAATCATGATCATGATGATTTGAATGCTATGACTCAAGCGGCTGGGAGTTTAAGGTCTCATGAATCTGGTCCCTTGTTTCATACTCCTCCTCCTGTTGATAGGAGTAAGAGTTGGTTGGTGGAGAAATCTGAAAAGGAGAGTTATGGTATTGTTGATGATGGGAATGGGAATAGGGAGGTAGAAGCGTTATTGTTGACTCCTCCTATTGGTAGTAAAGAATCGAGTTTGAAATCTTCTAGGAGTAGTACTACATCGTTGGAAAGGGTCATGGAGGAGGTAGTTGGTAGAGATGGAGTTGAAAGTGGTGAAGGTGAAAGTGGTGAAGGTGGTGGAGGCGAAAGTAGTGGAGTTGAAAATGGTGGAGGTGAAAGTGGTGGACAAAGTGGTGTTAGTGTTATTCATGGTGGTACCCCTATTCATAGACGAACTCCTCCTCCTCTTCCAAGACGGTCTTCTAATAGTGATAATAATGATTTATTACCCATTAACCCCTCTTCAACATCTGTATTATCAATGTCATCAACATCAGCTACTACTGAGGAGGTTTCAAATTCTTCATTATCAACAACACCTGGATTGGTTTCTGCATCAGGTTCTGCTACTATAGTTGAATCAACCAATGGATTACAGAATTCTTCATCAATTATATCAGCTACTGGATCAACTACTGCTACAATAACTGGTACTGTAACAACTACTATAAGTAATAATTCTTCTACTGCAACTTCCACTCCAACTTCCACTCCAACAGCAACTCCGACTCCTTCTCATCCTTCTCCTTTACTACCTAGAAAATTAATCACCTCAGTAGACTCTTTCATTCATTCCCTTCAAGAACCAAAATATATGACTCCGTTAGGTGGTAATGAAATTGCTGATTTATATCAAGACTTTTATCATCAATTCAAACAGCAAGCAGAAGATTATGTTATTGGCACTTCATCTTCTTCTAAAAATCGTTCGCCAAAAGAAGTTCAAATGCAATCGTATAGAGAAATTGCCGAAAAAAAAAGAGAACGTTCATTACGTCCTTCTCGTATAAAAACATTAACTGAATCAGCAGAAGTTTTAGCTTGTGAAACGGTTTATAATAAAATCTTTTCTCCTTCATATGGTGATGATAGATCTCGTAATGATTATATCCAAAGTCGAGTTCGTAGTTTAAAAGCAATCCCAATTACATTAAATAATTTAGCATTACCTATTAATGAATCTGAATTACTACCATTAATCAATGATGCTAATGGTGAACTTATTAATATGGATAAATCAAAGAATCCTAAATTGAAGTTGGAATTTTTATTAAAAACTCATAAAATTCTTGTTAGTGCTCTTAGTAATAAGCGTAGTGATCAAACAAGTGCTGACTCAATACTCCCTCTATTAATATTTACATTTATTCATTATGAAGTTCCAAATTTATGGTTAAATATGAACTTTATAAAACGATTTCGTAATAAGCAATATTTACAAGGGGAAGATATGTATTGTTTAACAAATTTTGAAGCAGCTATAGAGTTTTTAGAAACTCTTACATTAGAAGCATTAAGTATTGATATGAATAGCATTCCTACCACTGTTGATATAACACCTTTAATAACTAAACCGGATTCTGACCCATTAAAGCATTCTTCTCCAAGATCCTCAAGGAGTAACTCATTACAACAACCAAATTCTACATCTCCCAGAAGGCAGAGCAGTAGTCCAAATGTATCTAATAGTATTAATTCAACTGCTGTTAATGGCGGATTGTTGGGTAAACGTTTAAGTATTTTATATCCTGGTGATTTAGCAAGTAATGCAGTTAATTCAGCTGATCAAAGTATTAAATCTTTAAGCTCCACTGTAGGTAGTAGTTATAAGTTTTTAGTTGGTCGATTTTTAGAGAAAAAGGATGGTCAAAATGACGAAAAGTATCCAGATACTTTAGCAGAAGCAAGAAAGGTAGTTGGATTAGATGTTTCATCAGATCCTTCATTAGATCATTCATTAGGAAGTACATTTTCTGATGAAAATCTTTCTAATGTATCTACATCCTCACCAACAAGAGATATTACAACACCAGTTAATGCGCCTACAGCTGCTACTGCAGCTGCTGGTGCTGGTACTGGTACTAGTAACAGTACTACTCATCCACCACCTCTTCCTCCATTTCCTACTTTTCACCCTCAAACAACCACATCTAGATCACGATCCTCTTCCCTACATCTAACCAACAACAACCTCGGATCTACTGAATCTATTATTGGTAAGTTTGCTGGTGGAGTTATTAGAAACTTTCGTTCTCCGTCATTCAGCCAACATAATGATGAAACACCCGAATCAACAACTCCAAATAAGATCTCTAAACCAATCGACCGGCTCTTATCCACCGATACTGACTCTCTTAAACTATCCGACATTAAAGACCTTCACGCAGATTATAAAAGATTAGTTTCTCATCTTAAATCTCTTAATGCATTCGAATAATATGCATGTACCATTACATATATTTATATATTATTAATAGAATTATTATTTTACATATATCTAGAATTTAAGAATTCAATGAAATCCATTGATTCATTGCTACTATGTTTTGCTGCTGATTTTGTTCTATTTGGCGTGTTATGAGGACTCAATTCACGAGTTGTACCAAGCTTGTGTGGTACACTTTGACTCCATCTTGTTAAATTAAATCGAACATTTGAATCTACAGGACGTAATTGTGGAACAGAATGAGTGAATGGTAATCTGAAAAATGGTTCTCTTTGTGCTGTTGGACTTGATACATTTGTTGTAAAATAATCTGATTGATAGTCACCAAACGTTTCTGCTTCTTTATGCAATAAATACTTTTCTTTAAAGAAAAAGATTATTGAATCAACACATCCACTAAATGCTATCATCCATCTAGATAATACCGTTACCCAAAACGCACCTCCTTCATGAATATCATTATAAATAAAACATTGCTCTACCAATGGAAATATCCATATTAATATATAAGTAATTGGATAAACAAACATTAAACTCAACTGTTGTTCAATTATAGCACTTTGACTTTCAAATCTTCGATAATTTTCTGTTTGTATAAACTGTTGAATTTGTTCCGATTGATGAAATACTGTTGACCGTTGTTGAGTTTTACAAATGATTTCTGGTACAATAGGAGGCAATCTATATAAAGTACTATATCTGTTATTACTATGCCTTTGTTCAGAAATTGGAGATAATAAAACTGGTGATAATAAAGCAGGTGTTGCTAGATTAAAATCAGCTGCACTATTCAATTGTAAACTTCCTTCAGTTGGTACTTCAATTTTATAGGGAGAAACAAATGCTAAACCAGGAAATTGACTTACCCATCCTTTGAATTCTCTTAAAATCTTCCTTGATCCATCTGTAAATAACAAATCAAATAATTGAATTTGAGTACTATTATTATTACCATTTTCAATATTAACTTCTGGTAAAGATTTTGCTAAAGAAACACCCAAACTTTTTATTTGATTTTTCACCCTAATATAAATTGCAATATAAATGGTTATAATAGAAACAACTATAAATAATCTTGGTATCCAAGATGAAACAAGTCTATGCCATATTGGAGATCTTGGTAGAAAGCAAAGGGTACTAGAATCTTCATAACCACCACCTATAAATCCTAAACTAGCTAATGAAAACGGCATTACAATCGTTAATACTACGTAAACGCACCATTTCAACCTAAATAATATATTATTTTCATTAAATGGTTTTCCAAATATTAACACTGCTGTGTGAAGAGCTAAATGTAAAACTGCGAAATCAGTTCCTTCAACTGTTAATGTTACAAAAAACCCCATTTGAGTACAAAATTGTGAACTACCTGATTCATAATCACCTTTGCCTAATTGACGAATTGGATTTGTTATTAGAAATATCGCTTTTAATAAATCATATTGTAGTAATGTTATTAATAAGTAATGTCTAAACTTTCTCTCTATAGAATTATTCCTAACAAACCATATCAATACCAATGTTACAGATATTATACTCAGAGCATTTGGAATGATTGCAACAATTATCAAAGCACGTTGTTTTGAAACAGAATCATTTGGTTCGGTTTGATTCATTGTTGATGGTAAACTAAGGAAATAAAATTGTCATTGTTCGTGAACTATAATTTCCAAGTTTGTATAAAGTTAGATCTAAGTAAAGGTAGATAAGATTGAGTATATATAAGAGTAGATATTATGTAAGAGTATATAAGAGAGGTTGTTAGTATAGGGTGAAGTAGTAGAGTATAATATAATACCGTTTCTAAATAGGTGAGGTCTACAGTGAGAGATTTGAATATAGCGGAGCTAGTATTCATATCCACTGTAGTAGTACAGCAATCCCGAGGAATGATATACTATTACGATATATATTGATACAATCACCTGTCTATATCCATTAATTTATAATATAAAAAAGGGTAAATCTACATTATCTATGGTAATTATTACTATCATCATCCTTAATCATTCTACCCGGCGGGGGTACGCGGGGGTACGAAGATCCGAAGATGCCCTGATGCCCTGCCTTAATTATATGCATATTCGCCATTGCACTTCACCAACCCCACTTTATCCTCACCATCTCCTTCCCTCCTTTCTACTCTTAACTATTCACTATTCACTATGGGTAAAAAACATTTTGTACCTTTAGAATGTAATCCCGAAGTTTTTGATGAATTTATTCATTCAATTGGAGTTACTGATGCACTATCATTTCATGATGTATTTACAGTGGATGACCAAGATCTTTTAGCAATGATTCCAAGACCAATCTATGCATTATTATTAGTATTCCCAGTTTCCGATGCTTATGAAAAGTATCGTTCTGAATATGATGATCGACTTGAAGATGATTACTACAATTCTATCTCCGGTACGTCCAATGAAGACGCTATTTGGTACAAACAAACCATTGGTAATGCATGTGGAACAATGGCACTTCTCCATGCACTGGCGAATGGAATACCTAAAGATTTCATAGCACCTGGTTCAATTATTGATCAATTGATTAAGGATTCTCTGCCATTAAATGCAATAGATAGAATAGATTTCTTAGAAAACCACCAAGACTTAGAAACCGAACATGCCAAAGTTGGAATCAAAGGTGATACCATAGCACCCAATGCCGAAGATAATATTGAATTCCATTATGTCTGTTTAACAAAAGCAAGAAATTCCGGCAACTTAGTTGAACTAGATGGTAGAAGAAAAGGACCCATTGATTTAGGTCAATTATCCCCTCAAGAAGATCTATTATCTGAGAAATCATTATCTAAAGTTAGAGAATTTCTCACAAGAGAAAGCGAATCTGCAGCATTTTCAATTATTGCACTTGGTCCATCTTTCGACTAATATATCTATATAATACCATCATCTCTCTCCATTTGCCTCCGGCGGCCGGGCTCTGCCCGGGCCCGTTGCCGCGCTCCGCGCGGATTGCCCCTACGCCCCTAGAAACTCCTCGCGGAGCGAGGAACAACGGGTCCGGGCAGAGCACGGCCGCCGGAGGCACGACATAGGAAAAATAAATAAGATTTTAATTTACTATATAGGAGGGAAGGGAGGTTGGGGGTTATATTTGCCCTTTAATATCAACCTTTTTATAAGCTTGTTGTCTTGCAATTTCTATTTTGGCATAGGAATCTTTAGTGATTAATTTTTTTTGATCTTGCTTTAGGAATTCAATTATGGATTGATCTTTTAAAAACTCTAAACATTCTTCTTCATTGAGGAATCCTAATTCATTGGTTAAAAATTCCACCGATATGTCTGGCTTATATGCTAAACAAATCGTTGATAAGGCGGACAATCGTTCTCGATGTATAAACGAGTCCATTACATATCCACCCATCTTCGGAGCTTCAGCATATAATCTAAACAATTGATGGTAATTTTTTCTTGTCATTGCTTTATCTACTAAAAGTGCATGGGAGATTCCTTTGTCTCGTAGTAAAGTATCATCAGTAATTAAATTAGTTAGTAAATATCCAATTTCTGATCGGTTTTGTGTATGTAATAAGTATAAGATTCTATACGCAATGAATTCTTTTTCGTTACCTGCAATTCCTTTACTATATAATTCTTTTAACCTGCTTTGACATTGATTATACTCTCCAAGATCATTCTTTTCTAATGCTATTCTTGCATGGATTTCATAACATTCAACTGTGAATTCATTTTCAATATGTTGTACTGTTAAATCTTGTCTTAATGACTTGAATTGATCACAAATATATGGGTAATTTTGTTCATCTCTCCACTTCCTTTTGAGCAATTCTAAAGTTTGTCTAAGAATATGTAATGGTCGTACTAATTCAGGATCTGGTGCTGATGTTAATCTTAAATATCGTTTTTCTAAATTAGTTGCTCTACCAACAACTGGTTCATTCAATGATGTCGGGGTTATAGCTACTGTTGATGCCGGCGTTGGTGAATCTCTAGTTATAAATCTTTTCAATCTCTTTTCTCTTCTTTCATCACTGGCATAATCTTCATCTAATGAGGTATTGTTATTAATATTATTAACTATCTGGGCAACCGTCTTCCCAGATCTATTATTATTTTGTTGGCCTCCTACCCCACCAGATACTACTCTTTCTCTTTGTACGTCTGCACTTGTGCTTCTTTCCATCTCTCTTCTACTTCCATTTGCTTCATCTCTAAATTCTGCTAATCCCCTCTTCTTAATCTGTTGCCTTTTACTTAACCCTTGTTCCCTGTGCCTTCTTTCTAACATAATAGGTACCCACATTGATTTCCAATCAATACTCCATGTTCTCTTAGTTTCAAATGCTTTAGTAATCATCTCCTTCAGTTGAGTTTCCATAATCTCCTTATCATCAGGATGAACTTCTGTAAAGCATTTACTAACAAATTCTTTTAATGCGTCTGGCCATTGTTGTGCTTGATCCCCACTTCCACTGCTATTCCCTCCTGATGTTGATGTTGATGAATTAGAATTTCCCCTTGAAAGTGTTTGTGATGATGAAACACTGGTGAATGCCGCTAAAATCTGGTTAGTATCATCTCCGCTGATTGCCTCCGGCGGCCGGGCTCTGCCCGGACCCGTTGTTCCTCGCGAAGCGAGGAAGGGGGGAAACCTTCATTGTAACTTACGTCTTGGTGTTGGATTATTGGCTCTCCACGGTGGTATTGACATATTGATATACCCCACCGAATGTACTGCTTGTTATAGTTAAAAATATAGATGCAAATACTTTCTTCACCACTTAAAAGTTATATAAGATATCGTCTTATAATCTTATCCTTTTCTCCTTCCTTCTTCTCTTTCACCTTCTTATCAACCTTATCAAAACTATATATTATATTAGGAGATCCACTTACTAAGATTCTCCTACTTTACCTGCTATTGTTAGAACCTGTCAATATCCACCTGAGCTTAGTTGTGTTATCTTTTGTATTTTGAAAATGAGTATAAACTGCGCGAATTGTAATGTGAGTTACTGCTGCTGTTTGTCTGCCTGCCTGCCTTTGATTTTTATAAAAATTATGGTCGATAGTTATTATTATCTGGTTTGATTAGTTTGTCGTTTCGCCTGAAAGTTATGCGCTTAAAGGGATTCTCTTTCATCTGCACGTGATTAGGAGGTGTTTATGGTGGACGCTATAATGAGGGCTTTAACATTTCGAATTCATATTAAACAATAACTTTACTAGATTTAATATATATTTTCTTATATTTTTTTATATAATTTTAATAACTATAAACCACTTTACTATCTCTATCATCTTTAACATAAAAAATATTCTTCAAAATATCGAAATAATTGATGGCTATAATTTCATAGCATCACTATATTGAGGTTTTATCCCCATAATTCGTTAGTCCTAATCTTCTACTGCTGAGAATCTACCCTCATATCAACTATGGATCCTTCTCATATCTCTACTACTCAAATCGCCACTACTCAAAGAGAAAGATCATTCTTATTATATAAGACCCTTGTAAATGGTTTAAATAGTAATTCTAATAAATTTTCTATAGATAATATTATTTTAAAAGATAAAAATCAACTTACTGCTCAAAGTCTATTAGCAGTTGATTCTTCGGAAACTAAATTTGTTTTCGATAAATTGGTTACCGATTGGGGAGAGTCAAAATATCCAGTGGTGGTTAGGAAATCAGATATAGCGGTAATAGAATTCAAAATCAATAGTGAAGGTGGAAATGAATAGTCAGCCACATGGTGATGCTAATACTAAAGCCAATATCACACTCTCTACTAAATTCAAACCTTTCATTGTCATTCATCTTGGTGCTGGTAAATACAACCCTTCAAATGACTCCAAGTATAAAAAGCTCTCAGAAAATGCTTGTAATATAGGCATGAAAGAATTAGAAAATGGTAATGACTCCATCAACACTGCTCATATTGTTTGTAAATTCTTAGAAGATTCGCCATTAACTAATGCTGGGATTGGATCTAATCTCAATTTTCAAGGTACTATAGAATGTGATGCTTCGCTAATAGATTCTAAATCAATGATATCGACAAGTGTTGGTGCTGTCTCTGGGGTTAAAAATCCTATATCGATATGTAAATCTCTTAATGATGATATAATTAATAACAATAGTATTACAAATCCGTATCGTTTATCAAAACCTACCTTTCTTTGTTCGTCTGGTGCTACTACATATAGTAAACAAAATGAAATTGAATTAATAGATCCAGAAGATCAAAAAACAATGAAATCAAAATCCTCATTTAATAAATGGAAATCCATTCTTGATAATAACTTAAAAACTCAACACTTAAACATTCCCTCTTCTCCTAATAATATCAATGATAATGATGAAAATCTTAACGATACTGTCGGAATCATATGTGGTGATAACCTTGGTAATATCTCTATATCTTCTTCATCTGGGGGTAACCTCTTAAAACCCCCCGGTAGAATAGGTCCAGCTGGTTTAATAGGTTCGGGAGTCTCACTTTTAAAACAAACCGAAAATGATATTGATAAGATCATAACCTGTTGTTCTACTGGATTTGGCGACGATATTATCACTCTCAACCTTTCAAATACTGTATGTCAAACTCTGTCCTTTTCCTCATACAACGAAGAGGAACTAATTACCAACCTCTTTAAGACATTCCCAAAGAACTACCCATATCTCCAATCTGCTCCACTCTATCTTGGATTCATCTCTGTAATATCACAATATGATCATCTAAATAATACCCAAAACTCCATCCTCACCTACGCCCACACTACCGAATCACTTATCCTTGCTTATTCTTCATCAACTAAGCGAAAGCCAATAATAATCAAATCCAGCAATGATAAAGTTGGTCTACTATGTATAGGAGGTGCTTTATTAGAGTAATATACCTCATCCCCCATTTTCCTCTAGTGGTGGTGGCCGAGTTCTGCCCGGTACACCTTGATCCCAGCTGGTATATCTAACGATACTACCATCTATATTTATTCTATTATTTAATCTACAATATAAAAGCAACAGCTGTACGGATAGAGTCTAGCAGCCGGAGGGAAATAAAACTACCTTATAGAAGTAGATTGATGAAGCAGGGTCTTGCTCAGTTACTTCTCTTATTGGTTTGATGATGCGTCTATCTGCATTTCTTTAGCGTGGTAATCTCGCGAATCTTTATGCACCAAGCGTTACCCCTGCTAATAACTTACCCGTAAGTTTTCATTCCCATCACAATCAAAACTATATACTTTCTACCAAATCTCTTTATCCACTCCAAGTTTGGTTCATCTTATTATTCATCTAACAACCCATTCAGTTAGAAAAGATGTCTAGTAAAGAATCAATATTGAACGATAATAATCATTCTACTCATCAGTATCAATCAGCTAATACATACTCAGAAGAATTAAATTCAAATTCAAAGTCCTTATCAAGATATAATACAGAATCTGAAAATTCCAGTGTCGATGTCGTCGTTGGTTTTACTTCTAAATCTTGTTTAACCCCAATTGAAAGATTATCACAAGGTACATCACAAGCAGTACCAATATTAATAGACCTTACGGGAGATGATGATGATGATGATGATGATGATGATGATGATGATGACTTTAGCGTCATAGAAATTGATACAATTGATTTAACTACTATATCTGCAGAAATTCAAGTTAAGAAGGAGAAACTAAGCATCAGTAATAGTAATAAACCAAAACGTACAATGAATAAATTAAAACGGAATATTATCCCAGTTACAGCATATAAACGTCCCAACAAAGAAGCAGCACCAACAGTAACACAATCAAAATCTAAAGTAATCAAAGAGTCTGAACCTTCTGATTTATTATCAACTATTAACGTTATAGTTATCCCAGTTTCAATTACTAAGAAGGATTCTGCTGAGGAACAAGAACTTCAGTTACCCATTGACTTTTTCAATATAAAGTTTACACCAATTAATGCCAATAAAATAATCTAATTATACCATCTTATTTATTATCTTAGCTACTTCCTTTGAATATATTAAATTTTAGTTCAATTAATTGTCCAAATCATCACTCCTTGTTAGGCATTCTCTTTACCTCAGGGATATATGCAATATGCAACTTTATCTAGATTAAAAGTTATTGCATGCATATCTGCAATGTAAATCAGGGTCTCCGTCGGATCTCCGCTTGATTTCCGGAGAACAGCCGGCGGGCGGGCTTTGCCCGACCCGCGGATTTCTTCTTGATGCCCCCCGGAAGCCTTCTAATTTTGCTATAACATATCCGTGTATATTGTATTGCTTAGATAGATATAGGTAGTTTCTTGAAGAGATTGGCCACAAAAGACTAATTGTGTCAATAACGCGAATTGTAATCGGCTTAACTGGAGCGGATCTACATAATGACCAGTGCAAAGTAGGTGGTGTAACGCGAAAATATAAAAAGAAGGAGAGATCCATAATCTCTTGTTATCTCTTTTCACCTTCCTCGCGAATATTTTTTACAACAACTAAAAAGGTTTATATTTTTACAAATTATTTTATTATTTCGAGAATTCCGAAAGTAAGTTCTAACAAAAGTTGTACTAATCTTCGCAAGCCTAGTACCCCCTTCACCATTAAAGGTAAAAAAAGCTAACAATAAATAGATGAGCGACAACGAAAATAGTGAAGAAGTAAATGGTTCAAGAGAAGTATCAAATGAAGAATCAAATGAATTACCACAATCTCTTTTTGTTCAACATTTAGCAACTTATCCAGCTATAATCGCATTAACTGGATTAATTAGTTCATTTCCAGTTATTAAAATTTTTACATCAAATGCAATTCCTTTAATGATGGCAGCTAGGATATTTACAGTACCTGATCCGGTTATTAAAAGGGCATCACCCGTTGCTAGACGAGTTGATCAAATTGGAGATGGCATTTTAACTAGAGTTGATGGTGTATTTCCAGGTCTTCAAACTTTTGAACCAAGAAGTGTTAGGGATTATGCTAATTTACCAATTGGTACTGTTTCATCAACAGAGGGATTTGTTAAGAATAATTTTGTACAACCAATTAAAACTGTCACGCACGCAGTAAGAATCCAATATTCAAGAGTTTATGATACACAAGGTAAAGCACTTATTAGATCGCGTTTCGATCCTATAGTATCACCAGTTAATGACCAAATTGAAAATTTTATTGGAAGTTATCTTCCTAATGGTGATGAGTTTCCTGTATCAGATAATTTATCAAATGAATTAAGTAGAACTTGGAGATTAGCTAGATGTGCAGTTCGTAGAGCCAGACCTGTTGTTTCACAAAGAAGAAATGAATTATTACAATTACCACATGTTGCTACAGAGCATGTTAAAGAAACCTATCAAGCAAAGGTCATTAAGCATTCATCTGGAGAAACACCAAGTATTACAGCATACGCATTAGCATGTTTAGGAACTACAAGAGAATTATCTGGTGAAATATTATCACCAATTACTTATTTTAGTAGTGGCAGTACACAAGATCCCGGCAATGAAGATGAAGATGAAAATAATAGTAATGATCAACAACAACAAAGTGGAGTCGTTTCAAGAGTTGCTAATTTATTCTCATCATTAATTCCTGGTAGAGCTTCATCACCAGCTAGTAATGGTGCACCAACAGCAGATGTTCAAGATGTCTCTGCTCAAGGAGTAGTTCATTAAACTCCTTCCATCTTAGGTTTTTATATATCTCTCTCTTTCTTTCCCTTTCTTTATATAATGTGCAATTCCATTATTTCTCTTACTCCCTTATCTCCCTCTACCTCCGGTAGAATGGCTCTTCTCAGATCCCCATTATCTAGTAAGTGAGTTTCTGATATAATATAGAAGTAACTAAGCCTGTACCGTATTGATCTGATACAACAACGTTATGTTATAATCATTCTTGTATTTATATTGAGGGTAGTTTAGTCGATGTAAACAGTATAACATTTTGTCTTGCATACTAGTAATATACGTCTTGATAATCCACAATTCTCTGGTTAAATTTGAGAATTGTAAGAGCTCATGTCTTGAATCCTATATATTTTCATTGGTACCGTTGCTCCTCGCTTCCTCGATGCTGTTTCAAGCCATAAATTTATATCATGCATTTATTGAACCAGGTTAGAATTAATTTAAATTGTTATTGGTTAACTATATTTCTTATAATACATATAATTAATTATATATTTTAAATATATAAACATATACCTGCTCCAGCAGTCGTTTGCCCTATATTTCAGACCAGGTATTTCTCATAGTTCTTCAGTATAAAAGAATAAGATGTATGATATAGTATTCCTATGCTGATCAAATTTAAGGATCTAGGTTATTTCAACTGCTCCAATAAACTTTTCTTTTAAACTATGCGAATTATTCAACTTAATCTTGTAGCTCATAGCCCTTCTATTTGAACTTATTTAAAAACGGATCATGTACCTAGAAATTCGATGAAATAATGTTGATTGGCTATTTTCAAAACCTCACGGTTGATTATAATGATCCAGTTCATCCGTGAAACTTTTGCCAATAGCTTTACCTTGTAGCTAGTTGCTTCAGTTTTAGATCAATAGTAATGTTAATAGTATTCTTTGCTTAAGGGAAGTTAAAGTGGAAAGAGTGCCATTTAAATTCAACATATAAAAAGGTTGGTTAATGATCTAATTCCACCGTCAAACATGTTGCAAATCTGCTCGTTTATATACTTCACAATTTAGTATAGATTTTACTGTAAAATAATATAAGTAGCTCTTGTTGCTTGAGAACTCGTTTGATACTACTGGTGGGTACTATCTCTTTAGCTTTCAAGTAACAAGATATTTTTAAATTGTAATTGGATTATTGTAATAATTTTGCTTGTCATGCTAATTGTAGCGCAATTAACTGCCAAGACATTGTCATGTTACAAACCTTAAGGTTCGTATGGATACAGCTCTTCCTGTAGCTCATCGACCTCAAAGGACGCGAATCGCATTAGAATCGTTATAAGTAGGAGTGAATTATTATATAAATACATAAGGATATTCACCGTTGTTGCGCAATTAACTATATATTACGATGGTTTGATGATTCAGATTCATTTTTGTTTTCTCAATATTATTGGAGATGAATTTTCTATGGTTAGTCCAAGAAATGCGACGAAAAAAATCCGAAAAATCCGAACATGTTGATTAAAATGCAAAGTACCACGCATAATGCAGGGTCCTTATCTTATCGTAAAATTATGTCAAACTTAAAGCTTGATTGTCGATTCTGGCGGTTAGATAATGATTTTGGATAGTACGTTTGTTGATTAGATTTTATTACTGTGGTTTACGATTTGGCCGTAGATTAAAACGCCTTGTATAGTACGTTATAGTTAACGTGTTGATATCAATAATTGGTCTATTAATTACATAGATTAAGCTTATTTGCATGAAACAAACAACCCTCCTGTTTGTAATATAGACCTTCTTCAGTTAGCTTTCCTTTCTTCGGAGAGTATTATAAAAATTACATAGAGTATATTTATAAGGATGTAAGTACTGGATATAGGCATATACTACCTCCAATTGAGTTTAAGCAGCTGAGAATAATTCCTCGGTTAAACATGTTCAAATAAGCTTATCCTCCAGAAAATTTCAGATTCGATTAATATTAATTAACAAAACTATAATATCCCAAAAAAGGTACCACTTCCTTCCGCTTCTTTTATACAAAGTTTATAAGCAATATAGTTCTACCTCCAATCTCCTTTATAAAATATGTCTTCTCTATATAGTAATATTTCACTTTATCCAAGACGCGAGTAAAACGCGCGTTATTTAATTGAATCGTCTCAATTGTTAATTATTATTAAAATTCACACAAGTTCATTAAAAAACACAGAAAGGTTTCTACTCTCAATATCACAATGTCATTTTTCAAGAAACGAGAAGCAACAACCGGTCCAGGTGAAGGTTCAAAATCGACTCCACGAGCAAAAAATGCTCCTTGGGTAGAAAAATAGTAGGTGATTTCAATTAACTCCCGAGATCTAAACTCCGAGCTCTGCTCGGAACAACGGGTCCGGGCAGAGCCCGGCCGCCGGAGGCACTATCTAACCATCCTAGTCGACCAAAGAACTTGAATGATATTTCAGCACAAGATCATACTGTATCAATCTTAAGAAAAACCCTTCAATCAGCAAATTTACCACATATGTTATTCTATGGACCACCAGGAACTGGTAAAACATCAACAATTTTAGCACTAGCAAAAGAATTGTATGGACCAGAATTAATAAAGAGTAGAGTTCTAGAATTGAATGCATCAGATGAAAGAGGAATTTCAATTGTTCGTGAAAAGATTAAGAATTTTGCTAAAACAGTAGTATCAACACCAAGTGATTATCAAAGAAAAACATATCCATGTCCACCATATAAGATTATTATATTAGATGAAGCAGATTCAATGACAAGTGATGCACAATCAGCATTAAGAAGAACAATGGAAACATATTCTAAGATTACTAGATTTTGTTTAATTTGTAATTACGTTACAAGAATCATTGATCCCTTAGCATCAAGATGTTCAAAATTTAGATTTAAACCATTAGATGATACAAATGCATTTGAAAGATTAAAATATATAGCTACAGAAGAAAAGGTCAATTATGATGATGCTGCTTTGAAACGATTATTAGAAGCATCAAATGGAGATTTGCGTAAAGCAATTACATTATTTCAATCAGCATCAAGATTACATAGTTTAGGAGGTGTTACTCAAGAAGATTTGGTTGATAGTGATGTAGAGATGATAGAAGAAGGAGGTGCTGATGTTAGTGGTGGTAGTAATGTTGGTGAAGGTTCCAAAGTAACAGTTTCTACCGTTAATGAAATTTCCGGTACTGTTCCAGAAGAAGCAGTTAATGATTTGATTGCATCGTGTAAAAGTGATAAAAGTATGGATAAAATCTTCCCATCTGTACAGAAATCAGTTCAAGAGGTAATTTTTAACGGATGGAGTGCATCACAAATAATTCGCCAAATTCATGATAAACTATTAAATGATGAATTCATCAGTTCACCACAAAAAAGTCAAATCTCAATAATATTATCGGAAGTTGATAAAGATTTGAATGATGGTTCAGATGAACATTTAGCACTCCTCAGTACTATGACAAAGATATCACGTGCAATGCTTTCTTAGATAGATAAATTATATTATAAATTATATTATAAATTCCGATGATAGTTGTGAACAACAGGTCCGAGCAGAGCCCGGATTCCAGAAGCAATTACACTGAGGTACACCTAACAATAACATTTCTACATTTTGGAAATTAAATTATATCAAACAAATAAATAAAATTATCTAGCAATTTATAACAAAGATATAGATAGACTAATCAGTAGTTCCTTTTTTATCTTTATCTTTATCTTTATCTTTATCCTTTTCCTTCTCTTTTTCCTTTTCCTTTTCCTTCTCCTTTTCCTTCTCTTTCTCTTTAGATCTTCCTTTGGTTAGAACTTTCTCATTGGCCTTTTTACTGAAGCATTTTGGAATTGTAATGTTCTTTAACTGCCTATCAGCATTGAATAGACCCCATTGAGTTTCCCATTGAGATTCTGGAGTATTCCACCTTTCCTTCCATGGTTGATCAATTGCTTCAAACCAATACCAACCAACACCACGCTCTTGCTGGCGGCAAATCCAGCTTTCTAAAAATAGTTGTAATTCATCTAGACCTGCAATAGAACCTTGAATTCTTCCTCCTCCACTCGGCCATCCTACTTCAGATATGACACTGGTAACATTTTCAGCTCCAACATTAGGCATAACCTGTTGTAAGAGAAAATCATAAGTCCATTTGGAAGAATTGCTAACATGAACTCCACCGAAGAAGGGATGAATATTTGCTGCCATAATATCAACATGTTTTGCCAATTCAGGCGTCCATTTAGATCCAATTTCTGAAGTTCCTACAGGAATATGAGATGCATTAATAGATCTCAAGAAGTCCTTTACATAATCTATATAAGCAATTAATCCTGTTGTAGTTAAGTCTTCCCGAAATAAAACCTCATTGCCGACTAATATAGAATTGAAATAATGCAAAGGATATTTCTTAAGTAATCGTTCCATTTCAGTTAACTGCCTGATAGTAGATTCATAAGTTCTATCGATCCATAATCCAAGTGATAATGTCATATTCATAATAGCTAAATCTTGAAAAGCGTTTAAGATGAGTGATGCTTGATTACAATCAGTTCCATATATTCTTACTCTATCTGTTAATTGTGAAAGAAGAGCAATATCTAAAGTAACATCTCTTTGAGTAACTCCACAATCTGGAAATTGTGCATTTCTAGGGGTATAATTTATACCATAGAAAACCTTATGAAGATCTGGTCGATTCAAAAGAGATTTTACAGAAGGATCATTGGAGGTAATCTTCTTTCTTGCTCCTCCATTCTTATTGGCAATATTGGTCTTAGAATTTACTTGATTTCTATTCTCCTGGTAGCTATATTGTTAGTTCTAATCATACTATAAATCTCTCATCTATTCTTACATTATAAAACAAATTAGAAGAATGATGAATACTGGTACAGCGATCCATAAGATAATCTTAAGGATATTAATCATCTTTGCCCACCCTTTCTTTCCCGGCTCTATATTAGTAGATACAAAACTTGGGGATTTTTCAGCTGAAGTTGCCTTTTGAGTTGTAGCAGCTATTTTACCCTCTGAATGTTCATCTGGTTCTTCAGTAGCAATAATTTCATCCATATTAATAGCATCTCTTCTTATTTCTACCATTTCATCATCCAAATGACCACTTGTAAAGTTATTGACTTCACGGTCATCTCTACTAGTAATTTCCCTCCAAGAAGAGTCAGTCATAGTTCGAGTTTCACTTTGAGAAATAACAGCGGTAGTTGTCTCTCCAAGCGTAGGACTCATTACAGTTGATTTATCTCTGGAAATATCTTCTACAAGTACATCCTTTGTTAAATGCTTCTTATTACTAATATCACTTGATGTCATTGCTAAAGATATCCGACTTTGATTAGAAAAGTTTGTAAGAGGAACAGATTGTTGGCTCATCTGGTCATCACGAGCATTTGTTGGTTGTTTTAGATCACTATAATTAATGATCTTTGGTGTTGACATTGCCTTTAATTGAATTTTACTCGGTTGAAGTTGAACCGGTGAGCTTCCCCCAGAACTCTGACCATCTATTACAGTTAGTAACTATTCATCAACATAGTAAGTTTAAAAACTTACCACTATGTTTAGCATCCTCTATATTCTTGTTTAATAGAGATTTCAACTCCTCGGGGCGTATACCTGCATATTTATCATGAATAGGAGTTGAGGCATTGCCAACATTGGTTCCTTCATCAATTGTAGATTTATCAGTAGTTTTGGTTGCTATATTTTTAGAAGTATCAAAACCATCAAAAGTAAACGATGTTTCTGTTTCTAACAAAAGATTGAGCTCATCAATGTTATTACTATCTATAGGTTTCTCCTTAGCACTTGAAACGGACTGTGAACTATTGTCTAGTATATCTTTTAAATTCGCTTCCACTAGCATTTGTAGTAAAAAATAACTCGACTCTTAGTTTCCTTGGCCAATATCGAGAAGATAATTGTATATAACCAACAGAAATTAACCGTTATAATTATGGATAATATGAATTATGGGCAATCTCATGCATGGCAATCGTTTTTATGGAAAATAGTGTAGATAGGAAGGACCCTATGCTAAATCTAATATCGGTATAAAGGTATTATAGTTATATTAATGAAATCTACTTTAAATAAATCATGAACAATTATTTTTTAAATACTCTTATATATGAAAAAGAAAACTAACTAAAATAAAATGAAACATAGCATAGTTTGACAAGAAAGGGACTTTTATGCTAGATCTACCTTGTACTTTCTGTACATTGAGGAATGGTTATATTTTTCATCTTTCTATCTGTTGTAAATAGTCCCCATTGAGATTCCCATTTGGAATCTACGGTATTCCATTTACTTTTCCATGGTTGATCAAAAGCTTCATACCAATACCATCCAACATCTGTATCTTGATTAGTGCAAAGCCAGTTATCTAAAAATATTTGTAGTTGCTGTTCCCCTGCTATTGCTTCTTGTAGAGCACCACCACCACTTGGCCATCCAACCTCAGATATAATATAAATTACACTTGCTGGTGATATTCTACCTGCCACTTGTCTTAGCAAGAAATCATAAGTCCATTTCGTAGAATTTCTTACCTCTACACCACCAAAGAATGGATGAATATTTGCTGCAAGAAGGTCAACATGTTTAGCTAAATCATGAGACCATTTAGAACCAATTTCTGATGTTCCAACGGGTAAATCTTTTATTCCTTTGTTTCTTAAATATGTCCGTACATAGTTAATATAAGTTACTAAAGTTTCTGTATTCATATCTTCCCTAAAGAGAACATCGTTTCCTACAATTATTGAATTGAAAAGACTAAGAGGATAAATTTCAAGAAGTTCACGTAGTTGCCTAAGTTGCCTGAATGATACTGAAAACGATTTGTCGATCCATACTCCTACTGAAACTGTCATATCTAAGTTAAGATCTTGAATAGCATTGAAGATAAATGATACTTGATTACAATCGGTTGAATATACTTTTATCCTTTTTGTTAATTGAGAGAGAAGAATCATATCTAAAGTTACATTCCTTTGGGTGAGCCCACAATCTGGATAAAGTGCCTCTCTTGGAGAATAGTTTAAACCATAAAATGTCTTATGAAGATCAGGATTGTTTGAAAGGGCTTTCACTTCCTTATCATCATTAGTGATCTTTTCGTAGTTTATTCTTTCAGTGTATAGTGACCGATCGTTACTTAGATTAGGAGGTTTTCTATAATGTTAGTATGTAGTGAGTGTTAAAGGGCTTGTTTTTGTAAACTTACATTGGAGTACATAAACCAATTACAAAGTAAACTGAAAGGACACAGAGAAGAAACAAAATACTTGATAAAATGACTATCTGCACTCGCTGTGATTTCTTCTCTTCAAGTTTAGTAATATTTAAAGATTCAGCGGTTGCTTTTTCATTTGTTTTTCCTTCAGGTGAATCGTGATTACTATCATCAATATTTTCACTCCCAGTTGGAACTTCATCACTATTTGACAAGGAAATGCGATGATTATTATAAGCTGGTTGTTCTTGAGTTATAGTTTCTGAATCAGTAGCAGTGCCTGTTTCTGGAGCCGTCATAGTATAAGTGCCTGTTACCGTACCAGTTGCAGTAACTGGCGCAGTAGCTGTAGCAGTCACAGTTTCTGTGACCGTGTCAGTAACAGTACCAGTATAATCATCAGTAGTCGTTGTTCCAGTACCGACTTCAGTTTTCGTAGCATTAGTAGTTATATCTCTTTGAGTATAATTAGTTGTGGTGATCCCCAAATTAGGTCTTGACCCTTTTACTATTCTAAGAGGTTCGGTGGTATTGAGAGGAGGAAAGAACCTTTTCCTAATAGAAATATGAGAATCATCAGATATATTATCTCGATTTCCAATTCTAGGAATCAATTGACGGGGGGAACCATTAGACCTCATGGCAACAGGAAGAGGTATTTCCCCATTTAATATCTCTTCTAACTCTGTCATACTAGTATACTTATTGTGGATTGGAGTATGGGAATCATCTTGCTCTTGATTATTATCTTTTACAATTTCCTTTCCATCGTAACCTTTATCCCTATCATTATTACCAGTTTCTTGATCTCTTGCAGAATCGAAATTTTCAACAAACGAAGGACTGTTTGTGGCAGATTTTGAAATAGAACTGGTAGAAGAATATAAATTATAATCTCTTGTTGATGAGAAATCATTTTTAGAGGGACTTAAAGGCATTTTTCTTGGTAAATGTTTAATATCATTCGGAAATGGTATATATTGGTACTTCAATTTTATCTTGTCCTACTGTACTAGCGAGTTATCCAATAGTTATGACAACTTAGAATAGATTATGGAGAATACCGGAGTAAAATTATGTCAAAAAAGCTTAGTATTATATATTATATCATAGATAGAGATATAGATGCTACCTCATACTCTACCCTCTTCTTGCCTTGAGCTGTCGGACTCTGCCCGGACCTCTTCCTCGCTTAATATAAAGTGAACCGTCGTTCCCTATCATCTGGAACTTGGTTTATTATTAATATGCTTACTTTATTACTTAATATTTATTATAAAAATGATATTCTGAGTAAAACGAAGAACTACGGATCCGGGAAGAGCGCGGAAGCACTAACACGGCCGGAAGCGAAAAAATACCGCCGGAGTTGTATGCACGGCTGGGAACAGTAACATCTGATATTGATTTTTGATCTATGCTGATATGGTATAGAGATTGAAATTATTTTAGATTTGAAGATGTTAGGGAGAGTTTTAGGGAGGAATTTATTTAGTAGAAATAGTAAGATTGGAGTGGGGAGAGAATTTCATTGCACAAATGTAAAAAAAATTGATTTAATATCAGTTGTTGGTCCTGGTCATGACTTTTTACAAAATATTCATAGTTTATCAGGTTTACAATGGCATTTATTTATACCTTTAACTACCATTGCTTTAAGAACAGCTTTCACACTACCTATAAGCGTGATGAATAGAATTAGAAGTAGAAAACAGATGCAATTACAACCTCTTTTATCTGGAATTGGTCCGATTTTAAAGGGCAAATTGGCTTCATCAAAGGCTGCTAGAGATGGTTTATTATCAAGAGAACAGATTGAAGTTCTTACCTCAAAAGAAAAACGAAATTATAGAGTGAAGTTATTTAAAAAATTTAATTGTCAAACGTGGAAATCGCTTGTTTTGCTACCAACTGTACAAATTCCTTTATGGATTACCATGTCTTTAATTATAAGATCTATGTGCGGTTGGTCTGTAATAGATGGTATACCTATTGAATCGGCTTTTCAAAATGATTCTTTCCTTTGGTACAATAATTTAATTGAATCAGATCCTTATTTCGTCTTACCATTATCTATTGGTGCTGTTGGTGTTGCTAATGTTGAATGGAATTCTTTAAATACCGTCAATCCTGCTGCGAGACAACAGAAGGAATTACAGCGTACCATTGCAGCAAATCGCAATGACTCCAATACTATACTTGCTATGTCAAGCCAAACTTCATCTGTATCTGGCCCAAATATCTCCTCTATCATCTCAAATATCCTTCGAGGTGGTACAATCGTCTTTATGACCATAGCATTACAAGCTCCAACTGCTCTTTGTCTCTACTGGCTGTCTTCAAATACCTATTCTCTTATCCAAAATATTCTCCTGGATAAATTTTTACCTTTAAGCAACATCCCCCCGAAACTCAAAATCTCAGATCAAACTTTGCAATTACAATCGCCGTCTCAACCTTAGATACTACTCTCTGTTCAAGTACTTTTTGCCTTCGGCAGCCGGGCTCTGCCCGAACCCGTTCTTCCGAGCGGAACTCGGAGAATTAACTTAATGACTTAATGATAACTCTCTACTGCATATAATAAATAACTTTATTTTACTTTGACTAGAAATACATTTTACTAAGATTGAACACTACCATCTCTTGCTCTATAAACAACTCCTTTGCTATGTAAATCTTGTACGATATCCTCTGGTAATCTTCCGTTCACCTTAACTGCGTATAATCCACTTTGAAATCCATCAACACGAAGCCATTTTGCAACCTATATATGGTTAGTGCTGGTCGTCCAATCGGCCATTCATCTATCTACTTCAAATTTATATCTTACCCATGATGCTCCTGTATCACACACTGCTACTTGTCCTTCAAATGCTATAGTTGTTAATACTCTTTCGTCTTGACAACAAACTTAATCTACTTGTTCTCGATCAGTACTACTCACATGGACTTGTACAGTCTTGTACTAGGCTATCATCTGATTTGAATGCTAAGATCGATTCACAATTAGGACATCCATTATGAACAAAATCCTAAACTTATTAGTATCTATACTGTTATATCTATATACACACAGAACCACTCACCCTGAAAGGTTGGATAATCCCACAAATCATACACGCACGATCTGTCCTGGTAGACATCTTGTTATTTCTTTAGCTCTTTACTTAGTTGTCAGAGATGTTTGGAAGTGGTGAAGTTCGTTGATTTACTGGCATATTTTGTAAGCTTCTCTTATAAGAATATATCTAGGCGTATATAATAATAATAGTATTAGGAAATAATAGTATTAGGGTAGATATATAGATGAACATACAATATAGAGAGAAATAATCTCTATTTATTCTAGTCTTGTATTGCAAATAATTATTACAAATACTGTCTGCTTCTAGATGCTTGCTATTTTAGTTGATTGATTTATAAACAATTGAGAGACTTCTAGAGTGTTTATATCACATGATAATCACATGACTCCACCATTTTCAACTAACTTAACGCTTCTATTTTAGTCTTAAAAAATGCGATCTCTGTGGGCTTTTCAGACTGCCGACGATGCCGCCGGAGTTTTAAAAACTGTTAGCTAGTTTCTTAATCATTCAAGCATTAATTCAATCATTATATAAATGAAGTTCGTGAAGAAATACAGGTAATTACTGGAACAACAGTAAGAGTTGTTCTGTGGGGGTGAGGACTAACGAATTAAAGAACGGCATGAGGTTCATACTTCAGATTTTGTTCAAGATAATGGGAAGGATAAGGCAGCAGTAATCATGTCAAATTATAAATCATCAATTGAATTGTTAATTACAATTAATGAACCTGCGCATTATCAGTTATTTCTAGCACTATAATTCCACTTTTAATACAATCAACCGTTGATCATTGATTACATAATCCGACCTTAAATATGATTATTGGTTGTAGTTGATACGATAATTCAGCCATTAAAATGGGTTTGTGAAGCAAAAAGTTAATACTGAAGTGTTTTCGCTAATAATTAAAATAGGTTTTCAGCAGCAATTTTTGAGTTATTGGCCAACTATGATATAGGAATATTCATTTAGGGGAATGTATAATGGAGGAATTTAAGTTGTTGCGGGAGTTTATGTATGATGAGTTTTGGAATTGAACGTTCTTGAGAATAGAATACAGCCTAAGAATGAGGTTTTGCGGATTATTTAAATTGAAAATAAGATTATGGCAAATATAAGGCAGATGGGTTCCAAAAATCCGAAGAGAAAAATCCGAGAAATCCGAACATGTTTGATTAAAATATGCAAGATATTGTGCGCAATGCAGGGTTCTTATCTTATCGCAAAGTCAACCTTAAACTAGATTGTCCTATCCGGTGAAGGATTTTAGGCGGAGGATAGCATCGCTTGTTGATTAGAATTTATTGCAGCAGCTTGTGGTTTGGTTGTTGATTAAATAGCTTATAATTGGCTATATACTTAACTTGTTCTATCAAAATAGTTTGTCAAGCTATGCTATAGTTTTAGATATTGGTCGTAGTTTGTTTTGTTTATCTATATTATACCCGTCTTTACTGTAACCGATTACCGTAATTGTTAATTATATATAATTATAATGTATATATTATTAGCAAAATGTATCCAGCTATAACATATGTATATATACGACTGTGTATATCTATACATATATATATCATCATGCATGCAAGTGCGCGTACGCATATATATATATAATTAATTAAATTATATATATAAATATTATAAGTAATAACATAGTTAATTAATTAATTATAGTATTATATATATAACATTGTTTAACATTCAAAATAATAACAGCCATAGTCTGATAACATATCAAACCACAAAGTCATCAGTATTTTCATCAAGTACTACGAGCTTATAAGCTTATCGTCAGTTTACTTAACTAACCCGGCCTAATAATATATGATCGGCAGCTCTTATCTTGCATTTTTGATTACATCTCCATTAGGTACACTTTAGAGCTTAATTATATAGTGCTTGTTAGGTCAACTTCAATATAATTATCATAACATGAGTAGACTACTATTAGCGCTGAACTATATCATTTTTCAATTTGTTCTCAAAGCTGCATATATCGCAGCCCTCGATTGTAGCAACGGCAGCAAAAATCCGCGTTTAACGCCGAACAACGGGTCCGACGGCGCTGCCGGAGGTAAATTGAGGAAACTGGTATGTATTTATTTATTTGCTTAGTTATATATATAAATATTAGTTTGTTCTATACAAAGGACCGTCCACCATATTCACTTCTTGAATGTCTATTACTTGTTAGACTTTCAAATCGACTTTTCCATTCTTCAAGTTCTTTTTCTAATCGTAGGGAATTCTGCTTAGCTTCTCTTGAATCACGTTCTGCTCTTTTGGCTGCCATTCTATGAGTTGTTTCTTCACCCTGTAAGAATTCTAAACTCTCTTTATATTTCATAATCTTTTCTTCATTCAATTTATTCTCTTCATGTAAGCGCTCGAGAAGTTTATCTTTTTGCGTAATTTGATTATATAAATCACGAACAGATCTATCGTTTGATTTTGACAATCGAAGGTCTTCAGCATATTTACGAGATTGTTCTTGCAATTGTTGCTCAAGTTCATTTAATCTTTGTCTTAAGAACTTCGATTCATTGGTTGAATTTACTCCTAAGGAGTTTGTTTCTACTTCTAAGAGTTGTAAATGGAGTTGCTTCTTTTCTTTATCAGATATTGAAATTTGTTTTTGCAACTCTTCATTATATCTTCGTTCTCGTTCAAGCGCTACTTTATCTTCTTCAAGTTGAGCTTTAGAATCTTTTAACCTATCTAGGACTATAGCAGAAGCTTCTTGTTGTTTTTTGAGTGATCTACGTAATTCAAGTATTTGTTGTTCAGGATTTCTGTTGATTTCTCCACGAATAGTACCACCTCTACCAAGATTTGAGGATGCTAAATCTTCAAAATCTTTTGATACATCTGTTAATCGTTTTTCAAGATTTCTTTTGTCCTTTTGTAATTGATCTCTATCAGCAGTAATATCATCCATTGTTGAGCGTAATGTGCGAACTTGAGAAAGTAATGATCCAATACGCTTCTGCGAATCTTGATATGCTAAAGTTGAATCTTCATTTGATTTTGCTAGATCTGAAATTTGTGATTGCAATGATTTCTTTTCAACTTCCCAGCTTTCTTTATTTCTTAATTCATCAATCTGCCTTTCAAGTTGGCGGCGGATATTGTGTAGTTCAGCTTGCTGTAACTTTTGACCTTCTAATTCTTCTGAAAGAGATCTTATTTCTTCACTATATCGTTTTCTCATTGCTTCTATAGATGAATGTGAAACACTCATCTCTGATGACCATCTATTATTAAAATCTTCGACTTCTTTTGATAATCTTTGTTGAATTTGTTTGGAATGGTTTAAATCAATGTTTTTATCTTCAAGTTCAGCTTCAAGACGATCAAGTTTTGTTTGAAGGTCAATAATAACTTTCTCTTGTTGAGCATTATCTCGCTTAGCAATGGCAAGACGTTCTTCAGCATCTTTACATTGACTTCTAGCAAATTGTTCGGTTCTAGTTGCTTTCAAAACAATACCTTCTGCTTGTTCAAGTTTACTATAATATTCTTCAGAACGGTTTTTATATAAATGAATGGATTCCTGTAAATCTTGATTACGTGATATTTCTGCATCTAAACGAAGTGAAATTTCAGTAATTTCTTCAGAATTATTGAGAGTACTTTTCGAATCTCTTGATTGATTAGAAGCATTTTGAAGTTCCCTTTCCAACTTTGTTTTACTTTGTAAAGCATCAGATAATTGTTCTTTCACCTTGACTAAATTTTTAGCTGTTTCATGATATACAGTTAATAAATCATTTTTAGAAGAGTGGAGAGATTTAACTAAACTTTCAATTTCAGTTGGAGATTTATTTCTAATATTAAGATCAATGTCGCCAGAACTAGTGATATTTTCCTTATCAAAACTTCTATCAATAGATTTTAAATCAAAATTAGGGAGTTTAAAGTTTCCACTAGTTAAATTGGTACTTAATGGTCTCTTAGTAGGACTACCTTGAGCTGGTGTAGGTGGTGTTGAAGGTGTAGTAGATATGTTTGCTAATTCTTCAAGTAATGCTCTTCTACTGGCATAATATTCAGAATCTTTATCATCTAAAACTTTGGTCCACCGTTGCTTAGCATCTTCAAGCTGAGCTTTTAGTAGTGACTTACTTTCTTCTGCTTTCTTGCGTAATTTTTCCGATTCTTCCAACTTCTTAGCTAAATCAACAAAGTCTGGTGTTGCTTTAATAGCATCCTCAAAAGAAAGAGAACTATGACGAGGATTAACAACTTTTTGAAGTGCCATTAATTGATCGGTTCTTTCTTGTAACTGTCTCTTCACCGATTCTAAAGAAATAGATAATTTTCTTTTCATTACTTCAACCTCTGATCTATTTCTACGTTCACTTTCGGAACTATCTTTAAGAGAGCTTAATTGCTCTTGTAAAGAACTTCTCATTCTTTCAGCAGTAAGTACAGCCTTCTTTTCCCTTGCAACATCATGATGTAAATCTTCAATATCTCTTTCCATTTTCTCTTTATGAACTTGTAAAGTAGCATGTTTCAAGCAAATATCTTCAAAATCATTCCTTAACTTCCTTTCAGTAGCAGCTAAGAAATCTCTTTCTTGAACAACCTTGGACATCTTTATTTCAACTTCTCTATTCATAGAATTTCGTAATTGTTCAATTTGTGTAGTTTTATTGAATAAATCTTTGGCGAGTTTCTCTTTTTCAAAAGATAGTGAAGAAATTTGCTTCTCAAGAGTATCAATTTCCTTAGCAGTTCTAGATTTTTCAATATTCCAAAGTTCTTTTTGGTTAATATATTCTTTGGAAGTAGTTGAAAGTTTAGAAACATCATTAGATAATGAATTTTTATCAGATTTTAAAGAAGAAATTTGAGATTCCAATTGTTGAATATGACTTTGACTCTTAGCAAGTTTATCCTTAATAGATTGTAAAGATATTAAAGATTCTTCTTTTATTTGATCAGCTTTCTTTAATCTACTGGTTAAAGTAGTAATTTCAATTCTTAATTTTTTAACTTCAACTCCTTTGGCCCTTTCAATTTCAAGTTCTTTCAATAAACTTATTCTTTGCTCTTCATGAGTAGATAGATTACTAATTTTTTCTAATAGCTGTTCTCTTTCAAGTTGTAATCTATCAATTAAAGATTGTTTAGCAGAAGTTTCACCTTTAAATTTTTCCCTTTCAGCATTTAAAGCTTCATCTTGTGATCTTACTTTAAAGTTCAGATCTTCAATATGCTTATCCAGCAGCTTTTTACCTTCATCTTCCTTCATATCTTTAGAGGCGCGTTCTTCTAACAGACGACGAGATTCATTAGCGTCTTTTTCAAGTTGAGATTGGTTCTTGCGAAGGAGTTGGATATCAGCTTTAGCAGAATTAATTTCAGAGTTAAGAGAATCAACTTTTCGTAATAAATCAGCTTTATCTTTTTCCATTTTCTTAAATTCGATTTTATTTTTAGATAAATCTGATTTAATGGATATAATTTCTGATTCCTAAAAGGTTAGAGTAAAGAATGAGAAAGGAGGGCATAACATACCTTTTTTCTGATTAATTCTTCATAATCCGCAGAAGAGTTGGTTAAATCATTAAGCTGAGCATGAATTTCTTTATTTTCACTTAGTATAGCATCATAATCAAATTGCTTGGGGGGAGTTAGTAATGTATTCTGGAAGAGCAGGTGCGGGACAAGATAGTTAACTACTTACTGATTTTTTAAGAGTATCTTTAAGTAATTCATCAGATTCTTTTAATTGCTGATTTAATTGTAAGATTTGATTGTTCTTTGATGATAATTGAATTTCAAAGGTAGATAATTCTTGTTCACTGTGAAGTTAGTATATGCGTTAGGCGCGGGAAGGGATAGTTACTTACAGTTTATCAATTGTTTCCTGTTTTGTTGTGACCTTATCAAGTTCTTTTTCAAGTTCGGAAATTCTTTCTTTGAGATCGCCTTTTTCCTTTTCTAATACACCAATGAGAACAGTTCCATTTTCAAGTTCTTTTCTCCAGAGATCAGATTGAGAAGTAGCCTTTTTCTTAGCATCTAGCAATTCTTCAATTTGAATTTCTAATTTATCAAGATCATCAAGAGCAGAATTGAGTTGTTCTTCCAATATACTTTCTCTTTCTTGTGAACGTTTAAGTATTTCTTCTTTGTCGAGGATCAAGAGACGTTCACCATCTAGTTCTTTATTAAGCTTTTCTAATTCTTGATCAGTTTTTAATTGTTTCTCTTCAAGAGATCGTTTTTGTTGCTCGATATCTTTAACCGTAGATTCTAATTTTTTAATTTCATCATCTCTTGCTTTATTAACTGATGATTCTCTTGAGGCAATTAACAATGGCCTGGTTTTGATATATAATTTCCACCATGGATCCTGTTTAAGTTTAAGATATACTAATAAGTTCTTTTTAATTACTAAAGTTGCTTGAGATTTAAATAATTGTTTTCTAACTGTTGATCTTTGCAAATATCCTCTACTCATTGATTGAAATCTTGTTACAATATCTCTAACCATAGCTTCACGACGCTCTTCTAGTTCAGCAAGAACGCCAGATTTAAAGAATATTTTTGTTAAACCAACTTTATATAAATTTTCATCTAATCCTATATATTTTAAGATCAATAAACAAGCCTTTTGTCCTTCAATATATCCTTTTGGTACGTTAGAAGTAAGGATTTCATATCTTTGTCTAAATTCCGAGAAAAATAATCTATTGGGGTATCCAGTTCTTGCAATACGAATACCTTCAAGAACACCATTACATCGAAGTTGGTCGAGAACTAATAAGTTGTTGAATTGTTTAGGTAATTTATTAGTATTTGGAACAATACAACGAACAAAATGGGGATGAGTTGAATTTAACTGGCTCATAAGGAAAATTAATTGTTCTTTATGTTTTTGAGCAGCAGTACGGAAAATACCCTTTTTAACTCTTATCTTAGGATTACTTTCATTACTAGCGGTTGCATTTGCTTCATTTTCAAATAATTGTCTTACTAATCTTTCATTAGATTCAGTTAAAAGAGTTACAACATTTTCATTCAATGGATCTTTATTCTTTTCTAACCAACCTTCAGTTGAGTATTCAACTTCAGCAGCGTAATGAGTTAATATAAACCCTTGATTTAATCTTGTTGATTTAAATTTATTTGATTTCTTATTCCACAAACCATTTAGTTTATCAGTAAAAGATTTATCAGTTGCTTTTGGCATTACACAATCTTCGTCAAGGCAGGAAAAGATACCCATAGGATTAGATTTTTCAATTAGGTCAATAGTTGGTTGTAAATCATGACCAAAATCAATAAATTTCCATTCAATGTTCTCCCTTGTATACTCTTCCTGTTCTAATACAAACATATGATGATTGAAAAACTGTTGTAACTTTTCATTTGTATAGTTAATACACAATTGCTCAAAAGAATTTGTTTGGAAAATTTCAAAACCAGCAATATCCAATACACCAACAAAAGAAGTATTATCAACTGATCTTTCCAACGTTTGATTAATTCTATCGACGATTTTAGCAAACAATCGTTCATATAAAGATTTTGCTAAAGAATCAAGAGAGTTTTTTACTTGTTCAACATTTCTCGATTGTGTGACCCATTCACGACCAGCTTTTACCTTTGGTTTCAACAAACATTTGATGAATTGTTCATTATGGATACCTAATAAATGAGAAACAATTTCGATCTGAGGAATATTCAAAACCCTTGCTTGATCAGTACTCTCCGAAGCTAACTGAATATTACCAATATTAAGAATTGCTGCTATAACTCTTAGAATATCATTAACCTCCTCTAAAGACAAGCCCATTATCTTAAAAGAAGACATTAAATTCCCAAATTCCTCCTTATCATTAACTCCATTAATAAATTTATTTGAATTCTTCAGATAATTATAAGAAGTAATATCTTTGTCTAACAATAACATATCCTTCAATTCACTACTAGCGCCGCTTATCAACTGATAAAAGATATGATAATTTCGTTCTCTTTCATTTTGATAAATAACCCTCGACTTTTCCAACAAATACCAATCAATTGAAGCACCAGCAATCTTTCCAGTTTTATTAAATTCAATTCTAATAAATTTACCAAATCTACTTGAATTATTATTTCTAACGGTCTGAGCATTACCAAAAGCTTCTAAAATAGGATTTGCTTGTAAAATTTGCTTTTCAATACCACCTTTATTTCCCTTTGATTCACCAGCAATAGCAGCCAAATATTGAATAACCTTTTTAGTATTTTCCGTCTTACCAGCACCTGATTCACCAGTAACCAAGATACTCTGACTTTCAGAAGTTTCCAACATATTTCTATAAGCTTGGTCGGTAATGGAGAAAATATGAGGAGCAACCTCGTCCCTATGTCGATTTCTATACCCTTCAATAGTATCCAAACCATAAATAGGTAAATTTTTATAAGGATTTACAGCAACCAAAAACAAACCAGAATAAGTATAAATAGAATCACTAGCATATCTAGTAGATAAATTATGAACCACCGAAGCTTCGTTTAAAAATGTCAATTCTGCCATATCATTGGCTTTATCAAACTGAGGGGGATTAACCTTTTCAGCAACATCAACATTAACAATTCTATCCTATAAAGAAATGTTAGCTATAATCATACATGCTTCTGGCAACCCATTGGTCCTCACGTTGGGTCTCTTCCTCTTAACGTAGCGAGGAGCAACGGGATCCGGCTTTCCTTCATACTTACAGTATCATCACTGCATCGAACAGTTAAGTCATTTCCACTTTCATTTAGAACAAAACCTTTTATAAATCCATTTTTATCATCGGGTAACCAAACCCATTTCCTTTCTGCAAATTCAGCATCTTGAACTGTTGAGTCTGTAACTCTAGTACGGAGTATTTGTGAAATACTTGGTACTATTGAGGATGGTGAAAAGGTATGAGTTATATTATCATTATTCCTTTTTGGTGTTGATGATTTCGATAATGGTATCGATACTGTCATGGTATTTTTTTCCTTAATTGAATTCAAAAATGTTTATTGGTAGCTTCGAGAGCTTAATAACTGTCTTTTCAATTCGTCTCTATTTACTTTCTAAATTAAGGAAGTAAATAAAAGATCTGCATGGTTGCCACAGTAACAGGTTATTAGGTTGGGTGAGGATGCTGGTGTGCGCGTATGTCAAATTACGCGGCCCATTTGTACACGAATAAGTTACAACTAAGAAAGCCGCCGCCGGCCGTGCCCCCCGTTCGGATCGTCTTTCGGCGCCGTGTATTTGTTATCGTCACTTTCTATATAAATGCTTATTGTGGGTCTTCAACTATTTAAGTTTATTTTCTAACCAACTTTTTCAACAGATTAGTTACATCTCGCTTCTCAAACTACTCTCTTATTCTGTTAAAGGACCGCTTTATTCTAAAAAAGGACGATATTCCAAGAAAAGCACTTCGAATTAATTAACTTATAACTTATACATATAACGATATGTATAGTACGTGTAGCTCATTAATTATACATGTATATCGATATATATAGCACGCTAGCTCATTAATTAAGCCGAAATGTCTATGTTTCCCATAGAGTTGGATACTCCTCTGTCAGATGATGACGATGTTTCTGTATTTGTATTTCTGCACCACTACGTGAATTCTCGAAACTCTTCTGAATCATCTCTTACAGCAAGTAAGAGCGATCTCTCTCTGTATTACAGGGAGAATGGTAAATGGCACTTCAATTGACTGGCGTACTATCACCTCGAACACATGCTATAAGAGGTTTCGATTTTATAAATGGGAAATTGAAAGCTAGTTCGTTGTTTGGGTATTAGTGATATAGTTTATGACCATGGTATGAATCCAGATGCCCATTTGGCTTTCTGTTTGTTTCTTGATCGGATATCATATCCAAGTAGATATATGGACCGCGTAAAGATATAGTATTCAGACGAGTTTTTAATCATATCCATCATAGATTTGGTGATATCCTTTTCTGGGATGAAGAGGTATTAACAGCAGAGAAACTGAATGAATGTGGTCAGGCTATATCAGAATCATCAGAAGGTAAGATTCGAAATGTTTGGGATTTATTGATGGAAGAACAATTTATACAAGGCGTCCAAGAGAGAACAAACATGTGGACTATTCTGATAAGAAAGCTCACCAAATAAAATTCCAATCCATTTTTACTCCTGATGGCTTGGTTAGAAGTTTATCCTTCGCATCTCCAGGTTCTACAGCAGATTCTAGGATGTTAACTGACACCGATCTGGAAGGAAAATTGCGACGGCTATTTCCAAACCAAGAAGACCCTTGTCATGTGAACCTTTATGGAGATAGTGATTATCCTAGTAGGTTCGGTCTCATCAGACCCATTAGATTACCTTTATTGGTTCCCCCTAAAGTTGGTCAAGAGTGGCAAGTAGCAATGGATAAATATCTTAGTGCACAAAGAGTTTCAGTAGAATGGGCTTTTGGACTTGTTAAGAAATACTTTCGTAGCATGGAACAAGAAGTGAAAATGACGAAACGTAGTGATAACACGACAGCAAAGATGTATTCAGCAGCAGTGTTTATGGTGAATTGTCGAACTTGTTTAAGGGGATACAATATGATCTCTGTCAAATTTGGCATGAGTCCTCCTATTCTATCTGAATATTTGGGTGTTGGAGAAGAATATGAACGTGAATATGAGTTATCAGGAGAGGATAATGATAGTGATGATAGTTTAGTATCAGATAACGAGGAGGATGCGGAATATTTCGCTGATGTAGTAGTAGCTTAGATGATTAAGGGCTTATATAGCTTACATAAATGAAAATAACATGAAATATATTTTACTAAAGTCTAGTCTACTAACCTTGTGATATAATGGTGCGTTGCCTGACAGCAAGAGGTTCTTTATATCGACCAGATTGAAAATCTTTCAAATTTAGCCGGGCATATCAGTAGTTGGCATATCAGATTCTGCCCTCCTCTTTTACTAGATTTGGAACTGATAACTGGCGTACCATCCCAACTACTACTTCTTGTTGGAATTATCGGCTCGGCAATCGAAGGAGAAGAACGATTGGAGTGATTGGAAGAACTATCGTAAAGATTAATCCCTCCATCAACACACGATTGGCAGCTTCGCCGGACTCTTTAGATACCCTTAATTGGGCGTTCCTTCGCTGAGATGCTGCCCTCTCCTTTTCTATTGGAGCCCATATTTCACATTTAAAGCGTGTAAATTGAAGTTATAAAAGGAGTAGTCTTAAATCGCACTTCATAAAATTTCAGGTTCGCGTGAAAATCACCAATTAAGAAGACGAGAGCGTGACTGGCATGTGACCTACGAATGCGGCTAGATTGCAATTTCTGCCCCTCATAGACTAAATTAGGCAATCAACCCTTTTGCAAGTAAAACGTCAAAAAGCTTACTCCAGTTATTATTATTAATGCAAGTAAAGAAAGGCCAATGTCCGTTTTTAACTCAGATAGTTCCTTAAAGCATGCAGCCTAACGCGGTTAACTAACCAACGCAACTATCTATCACCTGGGTTGTATGAAATATCTTTGAGAGTAAGACCAAAAGCGCTTCTGAACTGCTCTCTAATTAGCTAAATTTATTAACGCAATAATACATCTTAAGTCGAATTCGCTAGGCCACTCACTGCAGTAATTTGTTTGTCCCATCGTTTAAAATTACTTAGATAGCTTTTGGATCAACAAATATAAGTAATATTCGTATGTATGCTCATGGTGTTTTTAACAGTCATTGATCAAAAACGATATCAGTCCGAACACTGGTGCTAAAGTGCTACAATCATGCTCATAACTGCTACTTTCTCTATAGAACAAAAAGGGCTTAGAGAGCTTTAACGGATCAGGCATATTTTACGTACAGTTTGATATCCAATAAATAAAGTTACCCCAAACGATCTATCTATATATATTCAGTTCGAGCTTTTTAGATATATCCTGCTCTTTACTAACACTCTCACTATTGAAGATAATACTCATTTACTTAGTAAAAGTAAATGGAGCATCACGTGACTTATCATATGAAACGCGTGTAGCAGTAATATATATATTCTGAGGTACGAAAACTACACAATTACGCAACTTTTCTTAGAAATATTATTTGGTTTCCATTCCATATAAGACTTAAGTTCTCTCTCTACTACTAATCCCCCTCTTATTAATAATCCATGGTCCTAGTATGTTTAGTGTCGCTAGAAGGTAATAAGCCTTAACTTATTATTACTACGATATTGATTAGTTATTATTATGATCGAAGAAAAATCGTTCTAGAGAGAAGAACAACACATAGTAAAAAAGTATTTCATTTCATTCAGGAGAAAAAGGGTCTCCTCATATTATTATATATATATATATATATTATATATTATTTATTATATTATACATAGTATTGACAACGGCACATTTACTATATAAATATAACCAATTTATACCAAATTATTATTATTAGTCTTCTTTTTATTTATTATCACATATACATATATACTTGTACATTCACTACCTTACTTTAATTATATCCAAAGTTTACATATACATGCTCAAATATAATATAATAACAAAAGATATATATATATATATATATAGATATATATATTTGTTATATATTTGTTGCAAGTTGAAAATATTCCAGAATTAAACAGAAACCAAATTTTTCAGCGGTTAGGTTTTTGTTTATTGAATATATTAAAGAAAGTGAGATCTGCATAAAAACATCCGTATTGAGATCGTGTATTTCCCTTATAAGGTTATGTATCCTATATACACATTTTCTTGATTGGGATGGGACACAATCTTCATCATATAAAAATAGCCTGATTGGGAATAAATTATTTCTTTAATTGGAATACCAATAATGATATATACCTGCATAACTGGGATTACTTTTTTTAATCTTAAATAAATCTTTTTTTATTACTATTATTATTATTTTATCAATTGCCCCATCATTTTCTGCAAGTAACATTTACATCTATTTGCAAAATTCGAAAAATAATAATTAACTGAGTAATTGTCACCAACATATTTGTAAGCGGTTAGAGAGTCTCTTTAATCTGTTCATATTATGTATATTACGCAAGAAACAAGATCAAAATCGCTTGATACAGGAGGCAAATTCTGCTCTGCTGCTCTCAATGTAATATTACCTAATTAGGAAGAGTGGAAGTAGACTATGACCCAATTAAGAACGATTGGGAAAAGAACGATTAATTGAGGTAGTAGGTATTCTTAGCTTATTTGGATAGAAGAAATAAGATATATATCTGAGTGTCCCCTATTCTTCTAATCAGGAACTTATTTGATGATGCTAATAAAAAAAAGTACTCTTAATGAAGTTAAGACTCTTCTTTTTTGCATTTCACACAACCTCCTATATACATATTTATGTTAAGGTTAGAAATACTGTGTAGGTTTGAAGTTGCTAGTTCCAGTTAGATTGACAAAACAATTAGAGTTGGGTGGAAGAAGATCATCAGCATTGATAATTTCCGCATTTAGTAGATAATTACTAATTATAACCACATTAGGAATAATAATAATAGGTTTAGTATGAAAGATTAGGCAAGAGTGATAGCCTTTATTACTAAATTGGGAAGGATTTAATTTAACCATAATGTTTGCTATTTTTTCTTCCTTCGAGTTGTTGTTATACAATACTAGAGTTGACTTATATTATTCTCCCATCATTTTATATATATACTAGGCATTACGATTACTAGTATGCGTAATATGATACTACTTCTACTACTACTACTACTACTACTACTACTACTACTACTACTACTACTACTACTACTACTACTACTACTACTACTACTGTTCGGTTTATTTACTGAATAACCTAATTATTACTACTATTTTGCTTATATTATTATTATATATATATTATATATATCTATAACCCTTTTATGAATCATTTTTACATTTTGTAAAACATGGATGGATAGGAAGATATTATCTGATATATTTGTTGAAAGTTGAATTTAAATGCGTAGGTGGCCCTACGCCTCTTAAATTTGGCGGTTAGGTTTCGATTTACATTTTCAACAGATCGACCTTATGAATTGCTTGATTTGAGAAATTTGATATCTGGTTTAAGTAAGTTTTTATAAGATCTTTACTCAATTGGGGATTATAGTTGGCGACAAACTAGGAAAGGAAATATTGGGAACACATACAATATTTTTGGGGTTAGGTTTCAGAGAGATAACTTTTTCACTAATATACATAGAGTAATTGTTAATATTAGAATATTATTATTATTATTATTATTATTATTATTATTGTAGTAGTAGTATTATTATTATTGGCTATGATTATATAGGGTGCTTGCGATCCTGTTAATTATGCACAGTTTTGTTAACGCCTTGCGTGAAGGAGAAAAGTTTATAGTTAGTTAGTTATACGGAGACAGTATGCGAAAAATAGTAAAGTTGTATCTTTTTATAATTTAGTTATTATTACAATAATATTAACATAAACTTTCCTCTTGAACGGTATTCAGTTTGCTAAATTATTTCTTTCTTAGATCAACAATGTAATCAGAAGATCATTGCCTTGCGAATTGTTTTATATGCTTTATCTAACGCAATTGAAAAAAGGAGCCTTGCTAAGATACAATATCCTAAGTTCACACAACCCAGTTTACAACGGTCTAATCAGAGAACTCAGAAGTGAATTGCCCTCCAACCTTCCTATTTGTTCAGAGCGACAGCTCAAGTGTTGAAGATGAGAGAGTGCAAGTTCTAGTGTAGGTGGTGTATCCCAAAAGACCGCGTATATCGCTATCGACCTCCTACCACATTACCACCCAATATAAGGCCCTTTGAGTTAGATGTTCCAGATTTAGCTTGTCGTAAATTCTTCAGGATGAAATCTGCCGATATAAGGCGACTAGCTGCCTGCCTGTTTCTTCCCGCCTAAAGCTGTATTAAAGGATGGGCATCCATCCAGCTATTGGTGATACTGTCATTGGTATTATACAGGCTTTCATGTCCTCACAGGCACTACGATGCTTGCTTTGTCTTTGGTAAGAGTGAGTCATGGCTCTCCAGAACGCTTCAACTATGGTATTGCAGTATTTATTTAGCAGTTAAAGAGAACGTGTATTCCAAGTTTCGATTGCTTACACTGGGATGCATAACTAAGTACTGAGAAGCGTTGGTAGATTAACTGGCACAGAAAGAGTTTGGGGATCTATTGATGGTACTCTACATCTATATGTCGACCTAGTGAGACCGTGGCTGATCAGCAACCTTTCTAGAGGTCATAAACATGTTTATGGTCTTAAATATCAAGGTATAAATGGCCCGGGTGGTATTATCGACTCACTTATAAGGGCAATATGCTACCCATATCGGACTCGAGATCTTAAAGTTCTCTTTCTACTACTTTCTTGGTGAGAGATTCATCTTGTGAACCACCTGTAACTGATACTGAAATTTCACTACTTAGAGCTTCTTTGATCAACATACCCATCTCTTTCATTGCGGTATTTTCATCATCCTCCTGGCTTTTTTCTTCTCTTCTTCGTCCTTCAGTTGTTGCTGGGAAGGGCGATCTTTTACATGTTCCTATGAAAGTTATCTTCTAACTCTACATATTTCATATAAGTCATTTCAACTGTGTTAAATGCCATCGTTCGACCAGTAGCTGTCATCTGCTTAGCTATTATAGAACTTCCTTTCTCATAGCATCTTTTCAGTTTTGTTACCAAGTTGGAATAGGATGAAAATGATGGAAATTCAAGCCTCGCTGTCGCTGCTCTCGCGTCGATTTCATCCTTACAAAGTTTAGCGAACTTTGCCCAGCTGGTATGGGTTGCTGCCTTATAAGCATATGACTGTTTATCTTCTATATGCTTAGCTTTCTGATGTAATGACCGTGAAACTTTGGACATCTGTTGTTCAATGAATGAAATCAATGCTATATTATCTTTATCAGCCCAAGTACGGCGGCCAGTGGATTGTGGAGCACTATCATCATTGCCATGCGTTGTTTTCTGCTTCTTGCGTGGTGATACCACTTCTGAATTAGAATCAGACATTGGAGATGATGGATCTGCTTTATCATCCACCAGAGTCAGATCTCTAATATTCCGCAACTTCCTTCTTCTTCTCCGTTTTTCTAATACACAGAGTATGACATAGAAAGTATATGAGCTGCCGCTATCTTAGCAACAGTTACACGATCCATGGCTAATAATTTTCATTGACTGATTGGCTAAAACACCAAATATTATTACTTGGAACTACTTTTTTGGAAACGCGAAATTATCGCGCAGTCTCGAGATCACATGATAAAAATTGAGACTATCTCAAAGATCACATGATATAAAATTGACTCGATAGTTATGCAAAAACCGCAGAGGTAATAAATTGACAAATTCAGATTCCCCAAATATAACTTCAGATTAGCCATTGACTTGGTGTATATGAACCAAGTATATAGAATAATAATCTTTAATTAAATATTGTGGCTTATATCGAAAGCGTTTGTTTTATATTATATTATAAAAAGATCGATTTAATCAAGAAAACTGGTAATCAACAGTTGAATCTACCATCATCATTGAAACCTAATATAATTAACGGTTGAGTTATATATTGTAGTAATCTTCGGATCTTGTTTCACTCTGGATATGGCCATAACTGTAGTAGTGCCTGTCGCTGCATAAGTCATGCCACATATATCTACGCACAATATTCATGTGCAAAATCAAAATAGTGAAATAGGAGGAGTATAATGCAAGATTGCCGTTAAAATATGCAAGATTATGCAAGATAGAGTTGTTGAGAAATTAAAAACAATATGTTGGATTTAGGTTTTTGCGGTCCAAGTATATATGCTCTCGGAATATCAGTTATTAAGACATAGTCCAGTCACCTATTTAATCCACGATGCTGCATAGGTGGTTAGCTAATCTATAATATTGCAAAGGAATACTGTATCAGTCTGTGGCAAGAGGTTTTTTAACCTAAAACCCATATCAATGTCAAAAACGTGACTCCGTGAGCCTAAATACTGTATATATATTAGTAAAAAGTAGCTTAAAAAGTTATAAGTTAATTAATTAACACTATATATATGTATAGTTAGGTAATTCTATAGATATATTACTTGACGTTGCTTCGGCCCTCAGACTTAAGAAAATATATAAGTTCGAATCATCATATTTATCGATGATATCATCAATTTGATAGCGTATTTGACGAAATTGAATATAGTGAGCGTTATTTCTTAAGCCGACCAGTGTGATTAGAAAAGACAACTATATATGAGCTGAGACGTTTTTGCAATAACCGATATTTTCGAATTTAGGGAACGCCAGCACCTAGTTTAGATGAGAATCCGCCAGATCTAGGACTCTGGTCACATCAGAAGCTTTAACTATATGTAGTATTAACAATTAATTGCGTAAATCTCATTCTATCGATCTAAATAAGATTACCTATCATATATATATCAGTCACTAGTGCTATTTATTATACTAGCTGCGTAAGGAACATTAAAGACACCAATATTCTCAGCCAGGCGATGAAAGTTATCGAACTCACTTCGCTATAATTAAAGGAAATAGCAAGTTATACTAGCTAACTAGCACAGGTTAACCTGAACTTTAGCAATAATATGTTTGACGATGCATGCTTCAATAGTCAATTAATAGTATATACTGACAATTGTCATTTATCAATGTATATACAGGGTCTGATTTGTGCCAAGCGTAAGTCTTTATCTAATACCGACGACTGGCGTGCAAACTTCCTACCAACCTTTCATTATTGCTAATTTCTTAGCTGGAACAGACTGCCTCTAAAAGGGAACTTATTACCGATTACCTTTGCAGCTCAACCATCAAATGTTAATCCATTACATCATTATTTTCCGTTATATGGCTAACTCTAACAAAAACAAGCTTTTTGAGATGATAGCGGATGTAACCATATATAATTGGCTTGAAATATAGATCCGTCAGTTACTACTACTTACAATAAGATGAATGAATAGTGATTGCGTAGATGTTTATATAATAATAGAATAATCTATAACTTTATATCTCATTATTTAAAGCCGGTTCTAACGTCTATCAGGAAAAGCCGTATTAAACGGATGGACTACCAGATTCAGACCTGCACATGTTTTCGTTTCTGCACAGGACAATTTTGATCGGAGAAATAAATCGTAACAGGAGAGGGAAGACTCAATCAAAAAACAATAATTTCTGTTCGACTATATTAACATAGAATCAAGTTTTTTTATTTCTATAGTGGAGATATTTTTATTATTAATATCTAATCCTACGAGTGAGTGTAAAGTTACCTAGATAGGTAATTGCAGGTAGATCAATTCAGTTGTTATCTTATCAAATTCTATCAATTTCAAGCCTATTAAACTAGCACGTTTCCCCGGATTTCGAGAATTTCAATAGAGTAAGTGCAATATGTGGTGAAGTGCAAGTTGAGGATTGATAATATGAATAGCCATTGTACTTAGGTATAAATTGGGAATTAACGAAATAGTTGGCTAATATATACATTAGACCTGACCACCACCATTGGATATATAGGATAGGAGATTTCGGGATAACTTGAAAATCAACTTCCTCATCATTGTAAAAAACCTCCAAAATCCTATGTCAATCCTATCGATACCATGAAATTTGCAAAAAGGTTCGTAACTCAATTTATTAATTATAGTTTGATTACTAACTTAATTTTAGTTTACAAAGGAATCAAGTTCCTGAGTGGAGGTAAGTAATTTTTAAAATGAAGTCATTTACAATGTCAATGGGAAATACAAAAGAGAAATTTCATTTGCCTAATCTAACCTTTCATAGTTTATCATATCTTAATTATAAAGGGTTGAAGAAGATTATAAAGAAGATAAGTGAATCAAATAGTGGTGAAACGGATACTATTAATAAGTCATTGTCAACTGCTTCCTTGACAAGTACTTTATCGGAAGCTACACTAGCTCCCTTTTTCTTCGCCTTAGACAGAAATACTGAATCAGTTGATTCATTTTTTAATTCAAAGTTTGCTGAATATAGTCGTCGATTTAAGCATGTTGAAGAACGATATGTATTGACCTCATTAAATCCAAAGAATTTCGATTTTGAGGAACTGGAAGATTTAATGGGAGTTTTGGTTGAATTGCGTAGTGAATTTCGTAAATTACAATGGTATGCAGAAGTTAATAAAAGAGGTTTTATTAAAATTCTGAAAAAATTCGATAAAAAGGTTGGTACACATACCCAAATGAAGTATTTGACATCCAAAATCTCAATCCTACCATTTGCCAATGGTGGTTTAATCGATGAGAAGTTATCAATTGTCAATAAGTATTTAACAAAGATTTCTCCTTATGTTTCATCAATGAAAGAAAGTGAAGAGAGCAAAAATACCAGTAACGATACTTTTGACGATATTCTAGAAATTCCAAGGGCTAATAGCAGAGCCAGTGGTGCTGCATCTGATAGTGGAATCATGGGAGAAATCAAGCTTGCTGTTTCAAATGATGATGTAAATACATTGGAAAGTATTCTTAAGGATAATGCATTACTTTCACAAAAGTCGCTTCTATCTTCCTTATCAAAAGCTATTTCTAGTAAATCTACAAATTCAATAGTTATTTTATTATCTCATATAACTTCTCTTAACGAACCAGATGAATTAAATGGTAGAAATATTATCCATAGAATGATAATAAATCATGGTAGAAAGAGAAAAGCTAATGAAGATAGTAATGAAATTACTCCAGAAAAGACTCCTACTAGTCATACTGCAAGTTTTCTTCACCCTGCAGTTGTTCCTCATATTCCTACTAATTTAATGAAAACTTTCGGTAGTGATGGAGAGAATTCAACTGATGACGAAACAGTTCTTGACTTTTTGTTAAACTCCCTCAACAAAGAGCAACGTCAATCTATTATTTCAAGAGATCACCATAATAGAACTCCTTTACATTACGCTTCTCATTATGGCCTCAAGTTAATGACCAGCGTGTTATTAAAATATATGGTAAAATGGGAATTCTCTATCAAAATTATTGATAATGAATGGAGAGATAGTGAGGATGCTACTCCTATTCAATTGTCGGTGGCTGGCAACCACCCATTAACAACAAAAGTATTATTAGATGTTATCGGTCATGATGAGGGTTTCATTAAGCAACTTCAGAAGGAATTATTACCCGTTGCTTCCCAATTAGGGTCTATTAAATTATTAGGGGTTTTGTTAGATCATGGACTAGATATTAATTTTACTGACGATTCACTAAATAATGAAACTGCACTCTTTATTAGTTCAAAGTTGAATCATATTGAAACTGTACAATTCTTAATTAATAGAAAGGCAGATACTGAAATTAGTGAATTAACATATGGTTGGACTCCTATCTTTGTTGCTGCTGTTGATGGCTATCGTGATATTGTTAAAATCCTCCTTTCTGGGGGAAGTAAAATTGATATAGTTGATGGTTCTGGTTGGAACGCAATGGAGCATGCTTGTTTAAGAGGTCATCTTGATATTGTTGATATTTTAAAACCTCCTGTTAACTTTAAACCATTATTTTCTGATAGTGGAAATGTATCTGATAGTGATATTTCCACTTCTAGTTCATTAAAAAATAATATACCTGATCCTATCGATCCTATTAAGACATTTGGTCATAGATATTTAAAAGATAAAACAATGATTTTGGTTACTATTGGGACAACGGATTTAAGACAAATGACCAACCCAGTCGATTTAGAAAGAGTGCCGTATTCAAAGGCTCATTCTACTCAGCTTGATACAGCATTGTCATTAATTGTATCAACGAATTCAGTTGGTGAAGCAGCAGTTATTGATTTACCTATCCCAGATTATGGTATATCAACAGAGCCATTATCTTTCTATACTGACGATATTGAAAAGGTGAAGTTATATTTTGATTTAGTACCTACATATTCTGGCAATCAAAAGAAAATCCTCGGTCGAGGAGTTGCATTATTATCTAGTATATATACTTCTGTTGGTCCTAAAAAACGAAGTTTGCATCAAACAGTTACTCTACCAATTGTTGAATCGGAAACTTTGGAAGTTTTAGGAACAGTCAAGTTTGGGTTTTTAGTAATCACTCCATTTGATCATCCAAAGATGGGTATTGAAAAATCTGCTACTTATTGGAAATCTTTAATAACTACTAGAGTTATTGGTCATCGTGGCTTAGGTAAAAATACAAATAAGAAGTCTTTACAGTTGGGAGAAAACACTATTCAATCATTCATTCAAGCAGCTAATTTAGGTGCTAGTTATGTTGAATTTGATGTTCAATTAACTAAAGATCTAGTACCGGTTATATATCATGATTTTCTAGTTGGTGAAACAGGTATTGATATACCAATGCATTCATTAACATTGGATCAATTTTTGGATATATCAAGACCAAAGACTAGTGGTAGTTCAAGTAATGGAAACGGTATTACTAGATTACCATCTCCTGATGGTAGACCACCAAGACAACGATCACAGTCGGTTTTTGTAGTTAATAGTGCATCTGAACGTATTGATGAATTTGATGAAATGAGTGAAAGAATGAAACATACTAGAGATTTTAAATTAAAAGGATTTAAAGGTAATTTTAGAGGTCATTCAATTCAATCGCCATTTACAACGTTAATTGAAGCGTTTAAGACTTTGCCTAAACAGGTTGGGTTTAATATTGAATGTAAATATCCAATGTTAGATGAAAGTGAAGCAGAAGATATGGAAGGATTTGCTTTTGATTTGAATTTATGGTGCGATACAGTATTGAAATGTGTTTATGATCATGCTGATGGAAGAGATATTATATTTTCAAGTTTTCATCCCGATGTTTGTTTAATGTTATCATTAAAACAACCTTCAATTCCAATCTTATTTTTAACTGAATCTGGTACTGCTCCAATGGCAGATATAAGAGCTAGTAGTTTACAAGAAGGAATTCGATTTGCTAAACGATGGAATTTATTAGGGATTGTTTCGGAATGTACTCCATTGATTAAATGTCCAAGGTTGGTGAACATTGTTAAAGCGTCTGGGTTGGTATGTGTTACATATGGTACTGATAATAATGACCCAATTAATGCAAGATTGCAAATGAAGAGTGGAGTTGATGCAGTAATTGTTGATTCAGTGTTGGCAGTTCGTAAAGGATTAACAAATGAAGAAGTAGAAGATGAAAGTCCATTAGGCAGTAGTGCAAATTTAGATAGCAACAGAGACTTGGGGGTAGTAAATGAGTAAATATGAAAAATAGTTTTAGATTTGTAAAATTACACAAGCTTATAGAAATTAGAAACAATTAAATATATATTTGAATATATATTATTAAATAAGAAATATATAAAGAGCGATTTAAGATTTTTCATAGGCTGGAGGAGCAGCAGCTGGGGGAGCAGCAGCTGGAGCAGCAGGAGTAGTAGCTGAACCAGCGCTAGAACCTACTGATGGAGCTGGTGGTGGTGCATCACCGCCTTGCTTAAGTGTAGCTAATCTTCTAGCTTCAGTATGAACATCGTTTGCATTCTTAACAATATCAGTATAAAAACTACGAACTTTTGATCCAGTTGGAGTATTTAAAGCCTGATCAAAATATTTTGAAACTTTTGCATGACCATGCCAAAATGAATCGCTAATACCATATACCCTATCAGTAGTTGCTGCTTTATCTTGAATATGATATTTATTATCCAAATCAGTTAGAAAATTAGTAAAACGACTAGAAATACCATGCTTCTGATCTAGTTCTAAACCACTTTGAATAACTTTATCCCCTAAAACATATCCATGACTAAGATATTCTGCAAGAATAGCAGCACGTGGTTTATATTCTTGTCCAATATCCTCTTCATTATTACCACTATGGGCTTCACTTTCATGAGCTAAAGAATCCTTTTCTGCAGCAGCAATTGCATCCGAAGTTGCATGAATAGAAACTCTACTACCAGCCAATTCTGAATCACTTAAAAGAAGAGCAGTTTTAATAGCTGCTGGTCTAGCAAATTCAACAGTAGCAGTTTTTGAACCATCCCCACCACCAGAAGAAAGAGTAACATTGGTTACTTTACCACAGAAAGAAAAGAAATCACTAATTTGAGCTTCTGTAATGGTTGAGCCCAAACCAGACACGGCGATAGAACGAGAAGACATAGTCAATTGTTGAGTATAAAATAGAAATAAACTTAATTATGATTAACAAAAATAATTTCAAACAAACAAACGACTATGAGGTTATATTTATATAGACGATCGATTGGGAGTAAGAAAAGGGGCGTGCGTAAACCCGTTCCTTGCGCATAGCGGCTGGGGAAAATGCACAGATTGGGGGGTAATAAGTTTCACATGCAAGTAACGAACGTGGGAGCAAGTGAAGTCAAGATCATGAGCAACTAAGAACGACAGATACTTTATACAAACTGAAAACTTTTTTCCACTTTCTGACCGTTGATGGTAAAATAATGAATAAACTTAAATATTAGTATTAACTTTAATTTATTGCCGTTGCTTTGATACTTATACAACATGCCTCCGGCGGCCGGGCTCTGCCCGGACCCGTTGTTCCTCGCAAGCGAGGAATATATATATATATATATAGTTTATGCTAATGTCAATGTTATTATATGGGATTGACATTCTACTACAAAGATACTACAATATCAATCTCATCTTCAACAGGGCTCAGCTCTAACCACATTTTATTATACGTTGAACGCTGAACTCTGAACGCTGCTCGATGCTAGACGCTCGGTGCCTGACTTGATGTTTGAACAATTTTCAGCACCCAACGCTCACGCTCAATGTCATTGCCACTTTGAACCGCCTTCTATAATACAAAAAGAGCAATTCTAAATAATATCTTTAATGAATAATAAATTAATCATCCATTATCGCTTCTTGTAATATTTTACTCCGCCATCCGTGAAGCGGCTCATCAGGTTCCAATCCAAAATCTTGAACTTCACCACCTTCAACTATCATCATCAAGTGGTGGTGATGTTTAAACCATATCATTATTCTGTATCTACTACTAGACAAGTAAGAGATCTTTTTTTAAAATTTCTCTTTGCTGAGCAGAAAGAAGTAAGAAATCTTAGCCATTGTCCAATAGATGATATTTATAGAAAGTATACAAAATTTTACAATGGAAAGGTAACTAAAATCAATAAAAAGAGAAAAAGAAAGAAAAAGGAAAAAAATTCAAGCAAATCACTTAAAAGAGCTAAAACAGATAAAGGTTTGAATTATAAATCGCAATCAGAGTTACCAGGAGAAGATGATGAAAACTCAGAAATCTCAGATCATGATGAAAGTGATCTCGAAGTAGATCCTTTTTCTCCCCGAATTGATCACGGCAAGCCAATGTATCAAGGTCTTTATACAAATCTATTATATACTTATAGTGGTGAAATTATTGGTAACCATAAGGTGATTAGAGATGCTGAAGCAAGGAGAAAAGCTTTGACAAAAGATAATGATACTGTTGACGAAAGATCTAACGCAAAGCACCCAAAGGCTGAAAACGATAAACGTGTTACCAGAGATTTTAATTTATTAAAAATGGGATTTGACATGTTTCCTCATTCTGTAAAATCTCCACTAGTAATCAAAGATAGTAAATCTATGATTGCCATTATTGAAGGTACAAATGATGGGCCAAAAATAAGTGAAAGTACAAGAAAATTACTAATAAAAAATAACTTCTTTGCAAGCCACTCAAATTTGAAATATAAATCTCATACTCCAGAAGAAATAAACTTTAAATTTGGTCATGAATACCATTTAGATATCCTTAATTCTATAATTCGTCTATCATTAATTAGACGAGATTATCAGTTATCTTGTAGGGCTTTATCATTGGCAGTTCGTTTTAGGCGATCAGATTATCGATTAGTATGGACCATGGCACTTGAATTGCTTATCATAAGAAGAGAGATAAAGGAGTCAAATGAAGCTGTAACCAGGAGGAATCGGGAGCATAATCCACCCCATAATCATGACATCCATACTTTACCCACTACTGCAACCCAAGGTGATGAAGATTTCTTAGAATGGTTAATTATAAACTTTCCTGCTCCCAAGTATGATTATCAGGTCAGGAAGACGAGAAGGTATGCTTCTGCACAAGAATTTTACGAAGCTCTTATATTGACAAAGCTACGACATGCAAATCCTCAATTAATATTAGATCGATTAGAAGAATTATTAATGTCCCATCCTTATGAACAAAACCCAGTACTTTATGCATTCTATGGAGTTGCTATGATTCAATTAATGACAGAAAGAAGTATTCAATATGAAGAATCAGGAATAACTGATGAAAGAGATGATGAATTAAGAAAAATGGGAAACAAAGCACATGAATATTTTGAACGTTGTCAGGCTCTTGGGGGTGTTGTTCCAGAGGATTTTCTAAATTCAGAAATAGATAAGATAATTGGTCATGAAGGTAGTGATACAGCGGATCTTAGTAGTAATTCATTTGAAGAAGATGATATAAGTATAAAAAGAGAAGTTAACGATGAAGAAGATGATGAAGCCGATGATGAAGAGGATGAAGAAGATGATGAAGCCGATGATGAAGAGGATGAAGAAGATGAAGAGGATGATGAAGAGGATGATGAAGAGGATGATGAAGAGGATGATGAAGAAGATGATGAAGAGGATGAAGAAGAAGATGATGAAGAGGATGAAGAAGAAGAAAATATAAGTATAAAAAGAGAAGTTAATGATGAAGAAGATGATGAAGAGGATGGGGAAGAGGATGATGAAGAGGATGAGGAAGATGAAGAGGATGAGGAAGAGGATGATGAAGAGGATGATGAAGAAGATGATGAAGAGGATGAAGAAGAAGAAAATATAAGTATAAAAAGAGAAGTTAACGATGAAGAAGATGATCAAGAAGAGGAAGAAGAAGAAGAAAATATAAGTATAAAAAGAGAAGTTAACGATGAAGAAGATGATCAAGAAGAAGAAGAAGAAGAAGAAGGAGAAGAAGGAGAAGAAGACGATGATGAAGATAATGATGAAGAAGATGATATAAGTATAAAAAGAGAAGTTAACGATGATGAAGAAGAAGAAGAAGAAGATGTTGATGATGATGATGACAGGGAAAGAAGTACCTCATACGAAGATAGAGACAAATATGATATTGAAAGAGAAGGAGGATAGAAGTGAATAATGATGATAACGATGATACGAATAAACAGGATGGATGTCCTTAACGCTAGCTAGTTAATTGTAATATTTATTATATGTATATACATTAGCTCTAATTAAATTTAAATACTGTGAGCCTTTTCTTAAAAATCCATCCGAATAGAAAATCGAAAAAGAATGATACACCCACTAATCCTGCTACAAGAGATATCAACCCTTGTACAGTCCCTTTAGCTCCCAATGTATTCCAATCATTAACAATGTCATAAAGAGTAATTCTAAGCAACTCGCTTGTAAGTATAAGAGATAAAACATTCCATAGATTGCGATTTGGATAATCTAACGGTATAAGGGGATGCTTTCCACTCTTACTCGCTTTATCTTCCTTTTCGTCTATAAAAGTTGGGTACAATCTAAAATGAATATTCCAGATAAAGGTTAGTAAAGAAACAATTTTTAAATTCACAGATACATCCAAATGGCTTATAATAACAGAAATGAAAGTACCAGGAAGGATTAACCAAAGGGGCCAAGTATCATCAGCAGAGAGCATTGTGATGGGTAGTGAATATTATTCAAACAGTAATTAGATGTAGTAGGTCTACTTATCTTAATCAGTACTGAATAAGTACTACAATTACTATTTACTTAATCCACTTTGACAAGCAAGATAAGATCAGATCTCGGTAACGTCGCCCACCGTCAAGGTCCAAGCACTTGACTTCACCAAAAAACTTGCATAAACAATCAATTTTGATTATTCTTTATTACCTGCAGCGAGAGATTAAGCTATATAGTTCGAAATCTTGTTATTTCTTATAATCTTAATTGAAAACCAACTCAATTGCTACAATCCTATCAATTGTTATATATGAAATCTACTGTTAACTGTTAACTGTTAACTGTTAACTATCGTCTACTATTCACCATCTCAATTATCACCCCACTATGTCTGATATCATCTCTTCTTTTGATTTAAAAAATCCCTTTGTATTGGCAACTACTGGCACAAGTTTCATCTCCAGCTTGGCAGATGGTACATTACATTCCGATCAATTCAATACATGGCTCTATCAAGACTATATCTATGTACGATTATTCGTCCCTTTCGCTTTAGGAGTTGCAACTAGAATTCCTGACGATGAACCATTCTACAAACCTCTTAAAGATTCAATTCTTAGCAATGATTTTCAAGTTTTGAAAGATGAATTAGCATTATTCCGTAAAAAAGCCGCCAACAATGGAGTCATTCTCCCAGTACTTCCCGAAGTTAAGGACACTGTTGAAGAAGAACTCTCGGTACATGGAGATTTAAAACTTCTTCATGAACTTCAACAACACTACTCTCACGTCTACAATGAAGTCTCTCATTATAATATTTCATATATAAAATTCCTATTAGAATCAACTGCTGACCCTAGAGTCCCTTGGGAATACCTTGTCCCTCTCTTTTGGATAATTGAAAAGTGTTACCGTGATTCATTCTCATTTGTATATAATTCAGAGAAATTCACTCAAATTTCTGATGCCAATACTAAAGAATTTGTTTCCTGGTGGGGTAACAATACCAATTTCGACCAGTTTGTTGATCTACTTGAAAAATCCACTATTAACTTGATTACAAACAACGATAAAAATAAACAATTAGCATCATCAGCCATAAAAACAATTCTTGGCCACGAAAAGAACTTCTTTGATGGTTCCTTCGGACTTAAATAAATACTCTTCCTTATCTACCTTTGCCTCCGGCGGCCGGGCTCTGCCCGGACCCGTTGCTGGAGCTCCGCTCCAGGCCTCGGTCTCTAGTTGGGTCGGTGCGGAGTCCGGATGACTGAGGAACTTCGGGCTCCGCCGGAGACAAAATGTGCATATAAACCTAACCGCTATCAGGCCCTGGATAAGCACGCAATATCCCTATATCATTACGGTATACAGCGATCTAAACTTATTGGTTGTTTTTATCAGACCATTTATATAATAATTACTATGTTAATATATATAGACTTATAGCTTGGCTAAGTCTTCATATCATTAGTTAAAAATGGCGGATCCAATTCACTCTGATTATTTAGCTATTCCTTTTGAGGAGAAGCAGTTTATTAATAAGAAGTACAATCTGCGCCCATTTATTCAAGCGCCAGAATCAAAAGAGAAGCTAAATGTCGTTAAATTACAAACGATTGATTTATCAAAATATAGGGATGGGGTGGAAGGCTTAAGTTTAAGAAAAGAACTAGCTTCTCAATTAGAAACTGCAGTAACAACCCAAGGATTCTTCTCAATCATTAATCATGGGTTTGATGAGTCTAAATTAGATACGTTAAGATCATTCACTCAAAGCATCTTTGAATTACCTGATGAAATTAAAATTCAACATACTGCTGGTGAACATAATTCTGAAGAAGAGAAGGGTAAATCGTTAGGAATTGTAAGAGGAGCTGGATTTAAACCACTTGGATATTGGGCATTTCAAAATGGGGTACGAGATAGTTTGGAACATTATAATTTTAGAGATATGTTACATGATTATTATTTAAAAAACCGACAATATCCAGAATTGATTAAAGCATATTTACAAGAAGTTGCAGAGTTTTATCGTTATCTTCATCACGATGTTCTTAAGAAACTTCTCTCTTTATGTGATATTATATTAGAACTACCAGAAGGTACACTATGGGAGAAGCACTTTAAGGTAATTAAGAATGATCTCCGTAATTCAGGGGCAGGATTTGGAAGATTTATGCAATACTATGGAAGAAACAAAGAGGATGAAGAAAGATCTGGTGGTACATGGCTCCGCGGTCACACTGATGCAAGTGGATTTACTTTCTTAACATCACAGCCCATTCTCTCCTTACAAATCATTGATTATGCTACAGGAGAGTGGAAATATATTGATCATGTACCCAATGCATTAGTTGTGAACGTAGGTGATGCAATGAAATTCCTCACAGGAGGATATTTCAAATCCTCTATTCATAGAGTTGTTAGTCCACCTGAAGATCAAAAAGATTATCGTCGCTTAACCTTAGTATACTTCTGCGATCCATCTTTAACTACACTAATTGATCCAGAAGGGCTTCAATCAAATAAACTCAAAAAAGTAGGTATATCTACACCGCCAAACTGGCAAAAAATCACCTTTGAACAATGGGACGAAGAAAAAGGAAAGCTTCTTAATGTAAAAGAAGGTGATAAAAGGCAACCAGTTCCATTATTTGGTAGAACTTCTATTTTACACCTTTCTAAAGTGGATGTTCCAACATCTACAATTCTAGCCGAGTAAATGCTTCCGGCTGCGGGACAGTCTCTGCAGTAACCCACCAGTATTTACAAAAAGTATCACGACATAGATAAATATAATAGATACGTTTAAGCTACTCCCGAGATTCGTTCTCGAAATAGTGGTGTATATGTATATTCCAAGCGAAGCTTGGAACAAACGGGTCCGGGCAGAGCCCGGCCGCCGGAGGCAAAAGGGGAATATGAGGAGAGAAATAAATACAGCAATTATTGTTGAGGTTGCTCTTGTGAATCAGTTTGTTGTTCTCTTAATGATTCAGCAGCTTCACGGAGATGTCGAATTGATACTCTGAATTCTTTTTGTGTTTGTTCCATATTCTTAAGCATTGATTCGATTATTTCTAGCTTTTCGTTTGTTGTAGATGAGGTGTTGAAAAGGGATGCAAATTCTGTAGATGAGGAGGATGAGGTACCGTTGTTGGATGTAGAAGGGATAGAAGGGATCTCTTCTGGTAATGTATTTTCTTTAACTGTACCCCATGTGTTGCTATTTAATTTTATTTGTTTTGTTCCATTGATATCCAAAGCTTTGAAAACTGACCAGCCAGTTGGAACGGTTATGTTAGTAGAATCAACGGTCAATATATTGTCACTGGGAACTTGGTTGAAATGGTTGGTATTTTGGGATGAGGTGGTTGGTGTGTTATGTACATCTGGTGTGGTTGGAGGGTGAAGCTGGGGTTGGAGTTGTGGTTGATTTTGACCAATTTGTCCTAAGGTTTGACCTTGTCCTAGGATTTGAGCTGGTGGTTGTCCTGGGATTTGAACATGCCCTGGTGGGTGAACTTGTACTTGCTGTTGAGCTTGAGCTGGTGGGTGTGGTTGAGCTGGTGGACGATGTCCTGCATCCTCTTCAATAACCGGCCTACGACATGTTGGGCATCTTTGTGATCTTTCTAACCAACTTTTTAAACATCCATGGTGTATAACATGACCACATAATAACTTTTTAGGTATATATCTGTGACTTTGATTGTCCGATATAACCATTTCTTCTCTACAGATTATACAAACAGAATCTCGTATTAAATCTTCTTGAACAGCATTTGCAATTTGTTCATCCATCTTCGCTCTTGCTCTTCTAAATCTAATGAAATCTCTATATCTTTTGAATAAACTGATTGCTGTAGTGTATACATCTCTAAAAATGTGTAGTGGAATACCGTATGGATCCAGTAAGAACATAAATAACGTGATATAAGCAACTAATCTAAGCGTATCAGAAATAACTTCCAATACAAAAGTATAAGTTCCTTTTGGTTCCCAAACATCTTCATCTTCATTATTAACTAAATAATTTGATTCAAATAAATTAAGTAAAAATTTACCAGTTGAATTTACTAATGAATTACATAAAATAGCAAATTCAAAACAAAACATTACCATAGTACCCGGACCATGTTCTAATACTTCAGATCCACAGTAAAAGAACATACAAATATCACCAACTAACAGAACCATTAATGAGCACCATAATCTTAATTTACTAAAAGTACTTGGAGGATTAATTGTTTGAAAGATCAAATCAACTCGATCATGAGCAATCCAATGAAATACTCTTAAAAACGTCAATACAGAAAACATTGAAGCAAATTGAAAAGTAAATTCATCATGAAATATTGTCATTGCTAAGAACGTTTCCATAATAGCATACCAAGTTCTTTCATAAAGATGTTCTAATTCCAGAGCTCTTAAATGACCAAAGAATGCCAATTGTAATAGTTTACCAAATAGTAAGACCAATATCATTGCCATGTTGATAAGGGTGAATAAACTAGCAGAGTTTTGCGAAATTGCAATACAAGCTGAATAAAAGTTTGGTCTTTCAATAAATGCCAGTAAGATTACACATATTGATAGGATAGAGGAGATAGTAATATAACCTAAGAATCTCATTTTAGTAGTAGACATCTGGGGAGGTAGGTTTATATGATAATGAGTGGTTTAAATAGGTGGTTGAAGTAAAAGGTTGATTAGATCTATTGATAGTGGAAAGTAGTTGTCAATGCTGGGTAGGTTAAGCTTATTGTATGAGTCGCCAATGACTATAACGGTGATTGTAATTGCTTATATACAATTTAACAATGAATAAAGTAACAAAAGTACAGACTTGATCTTTGAACTTCTTCTTTCACTTTGCCTCCTTCTTTTAAAAATTAATTAATAAACGAATTCATCTGATAATTAATAAATCAGTTGATATTACTAAGTATGAATAAAGCTGGGGTACTATTACAGGCCACGGTAGAGCAACTGTAAGTCAATAGGGGAAGGTCCTTTTATAGAATAATACATTAATAGAGGATTCTTCCTCCGACAGACGGGCTCAACCTGGACAGGATGTTCCTCATTCCGTGAGGAGAAAAAGGACGTAACGAGAGAGGTCCCGGTGTAAGTAACAGAGGATATCCATGTAGTAACGAAGAAGATACCAGGTTAGAGCCCTGGTTAGAGCTCAGAGGTAACCTTACATCTAGGTAGGGACAGTGTGCATACTAATGCAGGTCTCAACGTCCAGAGACTTCTTATCTTGCATTATCTCGGAGTTACCAATTCCAAGGTAGAATATGAAAATCATAAATAAGTATATATTTTAATAAATAAATATCTCTATACAACTGATTTCTTTTGTTTATGTCAATTATGTATTAATATCTCTTAGTTTAATATCATACTTTTATCACACAATCCATTTCCTAATTGGTAACGGATATTTATCAACCAACGGAATCTAATCTTCCGTGGCTTGCCAAACTCCATTAATTTATATAAATATAATAAAAATTAATAAACTAAAAATGGTTGTGAAATCAATGAAAAGACTAAAATAGTAAAATCAATATCTATATCAAATATGGTTTGTTCTAAATTGCCAGTGACTCTTATGAGAGCTGGCACGTCAAGAGGTTTATTCATTCATAAGGAAGTATTACCAGAAAATATTGAAGATTGTAAACCAATCTTATTAAATGCAATCGGTTCTCAATTAGGCGATTCTAAGCAATTGGAAGGTCTTGGAGGTGGCTCATCAACCACATCTAAAGTTGCTATTGTCTCTCCATCAACCAGGCAAGGAATTGATGTAGAATACACTTTCGTTCAAATTGATGTTGGTACTGAGAAAGTTGATATGACTGGAACCTGTGGTAATATGATATCTGGTGTCGGTCCCTTTGCAGTAGATGAGGGAATGGTCCCAGTTAAACCTGGTCAGAAAGAAGTAACCGTCAGTATTTATGATACAAATACTAATTCGAAAATCTTAGAAACAATAGAAGTAGATTCACATGGAAGATTCCAACCTAATGGAACTTGTATGATTAGTGGAGTTAAAAGATCAGGTAGTCCTATTAGTGTTACATTCATTTCTCCTGCTGGTAGTGTTACAGGAAAACAATTTCCAACTGATCGACATCAAGAACAACTTCATGTTCCATTATCAAAAGACACAAGTTTCTCAGTTAAAGCTACTCTAATAGATGTAGCTAATCCATTTATTTTTGTGGATTACTATTCAATGCCAAAACTTTATAAAGATAATGATCCAGGATCTACTACTGCATTAGAATTAGTAGAATCTATTCGAAGATCAGGAGCAGTATCATACGGTTTAGCATCAACTATGGAAGAAGCTGCTCTTACCAAAGGAACACCTAAAATTGCTATTCTAATGCCTCCAAAAGATAAATCATCTGATATTTACGTAACTGCCTATAGTATGGGAAAGCTACATCCTAGCCTTCAGCTAACCGGTAGTGTTTGTTTAGGTGCATGTGTTTCTATTCCTGGTACTATAGCTTACGAATTATCACATATGAATAAAGAGAATGGTTATTCAAAAGTTGGTATTAAGAAAGTTATTATCCAACATCGCCAGGGTCCGGTAGAATCATTGGTAAACATAGAAGGAGATGTAGTTAACTCAGTAACAGTTCTTAGAACTGCTCGTCGTTTATTTGATGGAAATTTTTTTTATTATCATTAGAAATTATATATATAATGGAATTTAATTCATATGAAAAGCATATATATATAAATATATAAGTATTTAATTGCTTTCTTGAGAACAGCGCCCGGCAAAGTCCGTCGTCGCCTGCTGGAAGAAAATGGGTGTTTAACGAATCATTTCATTCCATCCAGTTTCACCGAGAGCAACAATATTCCTAACGATATCATTCCATAACTTGAGTACTTCTTCATTTAATCCAAGGACACCATCATTCATCCTCTCTACCTTCCACTTTCCACTTCCTTCTAAAACGTTAAAAGCACTATCATCAATTGTATATTCCGACCAAGAAATTTCCTTACCGTTTATAAATGATATTAAAGAATCAAGAAAAGTACAGGAGATATTTACTTCGTTGAGCAGAAGAGATGAATGTAAAAATAATGGTAAAATATCTGCTGTATGAGTTGCTGGTTGATCTTTTGGCCAATGGTGTGTATTCCAACAAAATATATATTTATATACTTTCTTATCTTCTCCAGATTTCAAAAATGAATTAGATAACTCTTGAGGAGGACCATAATATCTTGCATGACCGTCGAGAGTTATCCAAGATCTGGATAACTTATCTAATGTCTTAAATATTGGTGATCTTTCATACCAATTATGAATCCTCTCACTTTGATAAAGGTTGAATATGGTATCTCTAAATGGCGAATCAGGGATTCTACCGACTAACAATTTATTGAAATCAGCTGGATTTTTCAAACATTTATATCGAAGCCAAGACTATAACTGTTAGATAAAAAGTTAGGTAGCAGTTACCACGTTTCACTTACTTCATTTTCACAATGTCCAAATATAACCCTTTTTAACATTGGATCCCATAAATCAACACGAAATAGTGCATCTCTAGGATCATATGGAATAGATATCCCATCCCACATTGGACGAAAAGCGGTTAAGCAGAACTTGGTTCTATTGATAAATTCTCTAACAGGAACGTTACGCAACTGAGCTACAGCTATCGTATGGTCTTTGATCCTAAATTCCTTGCATATCGAATAGAAACAATCTTCTGCTTCAGAACTTCTCAATAATTGATTGGAAAATATAGTAGATGAAGATAAGATCATTTGGTGAACTTTAGGATGAAGATGTGGTACAAGAGACATAAAACTAAGAATAGCTACCTAGGTTAGTGTATGTAATTTCTTAATCATGATACAATCTACTTACCTCCTCCAGCAGATTCACCTGATGCAGTAATACGAGTTGGGTCACCACCAAAAGCTCCAATATGGTTCTTCACCCACGTTATTGCTTGGTAACAATCTAAAATACCCAAGTTTCCTGTTGATTTGAACTCTAATGGAATATCTTTCTGCAAAGAAGAATCAAATACCAGTTCAGGAGAATGAAGAAATCCTAATACTCCTAATCTATAGTTAAGAGTAACGACAATAATTGGCTCTCCTAATTGAAGGGATCTCTTTACTATTTCTGTTCCGTCTTATATGTTAGATAAGGGTTGAGACACATAGGAATACTTACCATATAGATCAGTTCCACCGGAACCTACGCAGTAACCACCGCCGTGGATCCAAACTAGAACAGGAAGCTTTTCAGATTTGATTGGAAATGGTGCAAAAATATTAAGATTCAAACATTCAAATTCATCTTCAGCTTTTGATCTAATAGATATAGAATTCTTATTACAAGTTCCGAATAAAGGTATATCTTCTAAATCAAAGAGAGCGTCTTCCACTTGTGGGCATTGAGGACCGTATTCCTGGAGATTAGCTAGGCTATCCCATGGTCCTTGGATTAGACGTGGCGATGCCCAACGATACGGAATTGATGCATATTTGATATTCCTAAACTTAACAATTCCTGATGTACATTGAGAGTTTAATAAATCTTCTTTCTTAGCAATACAAACACCAAGATCGTTTCTAATTGTAATGGGGTATTCCTTTTCCATGATGTTTACATAATTGTTAGATCCGCGCTATACTTTTTGATGATATTAATAGGAAACATCAGTACATAAACGGGATGTAACTTTCCGATCACGGAATATTTAGATCCATCCTTGGATTTTATTTAGTTATAGTTGATATTTATCAACATATATAGATAGATAGATATATATTACAATAAAATTATATATATAGGTTAAATTAACTTAATTACTCTCAAAATACATATCTGTAGTTAACTATACAAATGGATGCACCTACGCAAATCGCTAAATTAATTCCAAAACAAGTACGTACAACATGAACTATGGTTTCGATTATACTAACAATGTAGAAAATAAAAAAAGAGAAGCATCAAATCGCACCATGGATATCTCTTGTCTCTGGAGGTATTGCTGGAGGGGTTGAAGCTGCTATTACGGTAAGTACAAAGGTATATTATGAGAACTCTAGATTAACAATATAGTACCCATTTGAATATTCAAAAACGAGAATGCAACTTTCTCATTCAATGGTAACAAGAAACCCTCTTACTATGATACGCACCATAGTACAAACAGAAGGATTAGGATCATTATATACTGGGTGTTCCGCTTTAATAGTTGGAACAATGCTAAAAGCTTCAGTAAGATTTGCTTGTTATGATTCAATTAGAAATCTCTTGGTAGATAGTTCAGGAAGGTTATCACCGGCATCAGGAATTTTGGCTGGAATGATGGCTGGATGTGCAGAAAGTATTCTGGCAGTTACACCAACAGAACGAATTAAAACGATATTGTAAGTAACCTTAGCAGTTTGTATACATACTCTTCTTTACTCTTTACTAACATATAGAATTGATGATGCTAAAGGGAAACATCAATTTAAAGGAACTTCAGATGCAATTAACTATGTACTTAAAGAAAAAGGTTTGCGAGGATTTTTCAAAGGTGTAATACCTACCACTATGAAACAATCAGGAACTTCTGCAGTACGTATGGGTTCTTATAATATCTTAAAAGAGTTATTCAAATCTTACAATATCTCTCAAACTACTGCATCTACTTTTGCTATGGGAAGTATGGCCGGTATCATAACTGTTTACGCTACTCAACCTTTAGATACAATCAAAACCATGGTACAAACTACCTCTGGTACAAATGCACTTGGTGCAATCAAACTTTTGCTTAAACAAGAAGGTGTACTTGCATTTTGGAAAGGAAGTACTATGAGATTAGGAAGACTTGTTCTTAGCGGAGGAATTGTATTTTCAGTATATGAAAAGGTAGCCAAAGTATTAACCAATTCGATTTATTAGATTATACAAGTTACATAACTATATAAGAAGTTATGTAATAAATAAATAGATAATTAGAGAAATAGATAATTAGATAATATTAGGAATATAAATTCCGCTTGACATTTGAAGACGATAACTCAAGTTGCTCGCTTAATTTGCTTAAACGGAAACTCATGTTCCGTCTATGGTCTACCCCCACTTTGCCCCACACTCGCATTTACCCCACTTTGTCACTTTCGGCACGGAAAGTACATCTCCGGATATTCAGGGTCGTTACCGTTTTAACCACCGGCCGGGGTGCTTTACGAGAACTTCCATGGGACCTTATAAGCCGAAGAAATGGCAGATAATCTTAATCATGAGATTGTGATTAAGAATGGCCAATGGAATAGTTAATACCGGCCGTAGGGCCAAAATGGCTTGTACATTTTGTCGCAGAAGAAAGGTACGTTTATGTGCAAAGCAAATGGAATGATAACTCCCGCCGGAGTTAGGAGAAATTCGCTTTCTCCGTTACACCCTTCATTCCTAACTATAATAATTTAGATGAAATGTGGAGGTGAAACACCAAAATGTAAAAATTGTGAAACATATGGAGCAGAATGTATATTTGAAGAGACGATTAAACGACCAAGGCAAGTATAGTGATAATTTAGAAGTTAATAATATTACTAGTTTGCTAACAAAATTAGACCCTCAAACTCAAGAATATATCAATTGGAAGATGAAAATAAGAGGTTACTTGAAACTATTCATAATTTACAACAAAAATTAGATACTAAGGGCCCTTCGCAAGAGAAATCACGCGGAAGGATAAGTAAACCGAGTTCTTATATTGCAAGACATAAACCACTCAATTCATCAGTTGTCTCTAGTGAAAGAGTATCAAGAATCTTTACTTCTGCAAATGGTCAGTCAAACTTTTATGGTCCAACAAGTACCCTTTTTGAAGATGTAGCTAGTGATTATAAACCAAATTCTAATATACCTCAACGAGAAACAAATATTCCTCCGGAATGGGTTGAACGAGGTTTGATGGCAGATGCATCACATCAAAGACAAATGGAAGCAATCAATTATGCTTCAGGAAAGTTAGATTTTGATAATGTTGATCCTGAACTTGGAATGCATTTACTTAATCTACATTGGAATCGTCAACATCATTCATTTTGTATTACTTATCGACCAGCTTTTATGAGAGATATGGCCTGTAATGGACCATACTTTTCAAAGTTATTATTAAATGCAATATATTTCGCATCATCGAAATTTAGTTCAAGATTAGAAGTTCGTACTGATCCTAATAATGTTCGAACTGCTGGATTAATGTATCGTAAGAGGGTAAAAGAATTACTAGCTGATGCGCTAGATAAAAGTGAAATTACTACTATACAAGCTTTACTGCTTATGGCAACTTCACTTTTTGCTCTAGGTGACGAAAAAAGTGCTGCTTGGTTATATGCTGGTTGGTCATTTAGAAGTATAATTGATTTAGGAATGCATGTAGATGCTCCAATTCTTCCAAATTTACGTAAATTATCCGATGAAGATCTTGAAATTCGACGAAGAGTATTTTGGGGTGCTTTTGGTAAGTAAAAGAAATGGATTTTGAGATGGTTTTCGAAATCGGTTTTGAAATTTTTTTTCATTTTTACTAACATTTAGTTGTTGATAAAATTCAATCACTATATCAAGGTAGACCAGTAAGTCTTCAAGAAGAGGAAGCTAGAGTTCCTATTAGATTCTTAGATTCATATGAAGAATTAGAATATTGGTCTCCTTCTCCTCCTTTAAAAACAAGTACTCATCCTGGATCTGCTTCATATACCGTCTCTACCTTTAAAGAACTTTGCAAATTAGCTATTATTATGAATCGAATTCTTGATGAACTTTATGTAAGAAAATTAGATATAAATGATAATGATAATTTAGAAGATGTACTTAATTCTTTAGATTCAGATTTGAAAGAATGGGATAGTAGATTACCGGATTATTTAAAGTATACACCCTCCTCATCTGATAAAGCAGTACCTCCACCTCATGTATTTTCAGTATTAGCAATGTACAATGTTTTACTAATTTTACTACATAGACCATTTGTTTCTGATGGTCATTTAAACTCTAATTTCTCTACTCGAGCAGCAAATTCATTTATTGTATGTGCTGCAGCTGCTAAACGAATAGTATCACTTATAAGAGCTTATGATTATTATTTTTCAATTGTTAAAGCACCATATTTAATCTCATACTCTACTTATGTTGCTGCTACAATCTTAGTAAGATTGGCTTCTCAAAAGGAATCAGGATCAGATGCTCATTCAGGACTTAAAACTTGTTTAGATACATTTAAAGAAAATGAATCAACTAACTGGTCGGTACGAAGAATGGCACTTGTTATTGAAAACTTGGCAGCTAGAATGGGTGTTAAGATACCTGGATCAAAGAAGAAGAGGAAAGATATTGATAATCAGACTCCTGCTAGATCAATTGAAAGTCAATCAGAGAAAAGTACTCCTTCTCCAGCTTTAGAAAATAAACTATCTCCTGATTATACTACTTATACAAGTGACGTTTACAACGATATCGATATGGATTTTATTGTTCAAAGTTTTGTTAAAGGTCAACAATCTAATACATTTATTCCTCAACCAAACACTAATTCTAGTATGAGTCCATTATCTGGACCAAATGTTGAGCCGGATCCCGCTTCAGTTCTCCCTTCGGTAGTTTCATCTACCGCAGATGGAGGTACTGAGACATCATTCATTGATTTACTATTTGGTTTCAATGGGTCCGTGGTTGATGATATGTCTTGGGATACATCTGATAGGACAATCCCTCAGAAAACTTATTTGTAATATGTAGATATATAGTAAATAAACATATGATCATATATTTCATAGCTAGATATATTAGAGTTTTACCGATATATAAGTATATATTAGGCGATCACACGGTTCGCATCTTCCCACGGAACATAACTTCCCGTTTGTTTTGATCTGATAAAGCTAGTATAAAAGATTAGTGGATCCTATTAATGAATATATTTTCTACTTTTCATTATTAATATTCAAATTAAAAATGACTTTAAATTCATATGATGTTATTGTTGTCGGAAGTGGAAACGCTGGCTGTTCTGCAGCTGTTTCTGCTATTGAAAATGGTGCAAGAAATGTTCTTCTAGTAGAGAAATCACCAAAATCTTGGGCAGGTGGAAACACCTCATTTACAGCCGGTGCATATCGTACGGTATTTTATGGTCTTGATGATGTACTTCCAATTGTTCATAATGTTTCACCAGATCTTGCTAAGCAAATTGATATGGAACCATATCTCGAAGATGATTTTAAAGCAGATATTAAAAGAGTTACAGATGGTAGATCAGATCCGGAATTATCATCAAAGTTAGTTTCTGAATCTAATTCAACAATTAAGTGGCTAGCAAGCAATGGAATTAAGTTTCAGCTATCTTTCAATAGACAAGCTTATCATTTAAATGGTAGATACAAGTTTTGGGGTGGAATGGTCCTTTCTGTTGTTGATGGTGGTAAAGGATTAACTGAGCAGCATCTTTCAGCTGCGTTAAGAAAAGGGGTTAAAATTCAATTCAACACTGCTGTAACTAAACTTCTTCTTGACTCTACTGGAGGTGTTATTGGTGTATCAATTAAGGAGTCCAATGGTGCTATTAAAAACATCTATTCCCATGGAGGAGTTATTCTTGCTGCAGGAGGATTTGAAGCTAATCCTAAGATGAGAGCAGAATATCTTGGACCTGGTTGGGATCTTGCTCATGTTAGAGGTACACCTTATAATACTGGAGATTGTTTACAAATTGCAATTGAAGATGTTAAAGCTAAACAAGTAGGAAACTGGTCTGGTTGTCATTCAGTAGCTTGGGATGCTAATAGTTCACCTCTTAAAGGTGATCTTGTTCTTACTAATCAATATACTAAATCTGGTTATCCTTTAGGTTTAATGTTAAATGTAAATGGTGATCGTTTTGTTGATGAAGGTATTGATATGCGTAATTTTACATATGCTAAATTTGGTAGAGAAATCTTAAAACAACCTAATGGTTTGGCATTTCAAGTATGGGATTCATATGGAGCATCTTGGTTACGTGAAGAGGAATATGGAGATGATGTAGTTGAAAAGATTCATGCTGATTCTATTGAGGAATTAGCAAAAAAGTTAGAATCAAAAGGATTAGCTAATAGTCAAAATTTTGTTAATACTATTACTGAATATAACGTAGCAGCAAAAGCTAGTAGAGAAGAGAATTCACTTGCAAAGTTCGATCCTTCAAAGAAAGATGGACTTTCAACAAGATCTAGTAGTGGTGGATTAAAACTAGATAAGACTAATTGGGCAGTTCCACTTACTGAAGGGCCATTTGTAGCAGTAAAAGTAACATGTGGAGTTACATTTACTTTTGGTGGATTGAAAATACATCATGAAGATGCTTCAGTCATTTCAGAAGCAACTGGTCAATCAGTTCCAGGATTATATTGTGCGGGAGAAATGGTAGGAGGTCTTTTCTATGGAAATTATCCTGGAGGAAGTGGTTTAACTGCTGGGGCAGTATTTGGAAGATTAGCAGGGAAATCAGCTGCTATTAGAGCGAATAGTAAAATGCATATTAGATCATCATTATAGATAAATATAAATATAGGTAAATATAGGATTAATTTTCTATATAATAAAATATAATCAGTACATGTATTGAAGATATCGGTGAATGATCTTTAGATATATATAATACATACGTACACTGTCGGGGACTATTTATATATATAGAGCTCTATATATAGCACAAATTGGAAACTGCTAATAATTAAGGTAAACCTATACTACACCCTTAATTATATATATTAACTGTATATGTATATACATGAAATTGTCAAATCCAAGTTTCGTACGTACGTGCGTTTCAAAAAATTAATCCCCATGAATCCCCATGAATCCCTACGCTCCCATGAATCCTCACGAATCTCCATCAATCCCCAGATTCCACTTCATACCCCGCATTCATTCATATTCATTTCATTAAGCTTAAATTTTAAAGTGCGGAGATCGAGTAAAATACGAAATTCTGCCTCATGATTGATGGGAACTCTTCGACCGTTATACTTTACATGATGGAAATTGTATATCCGTGTCCATCGCTTATCTAAGACATTGATCTCCGTGGAAAGTAAGTTACCGTTAAACCCCACTATATTTCTTTTTATTAGACATTTCCGGTAAATGTGCATTAGCGAGAAACGGTTTTCATGAAGTACGAAATACCCCAGATTTCTGTTTCTCGTCAAGTATATATAATCATGGGAAGGACGTTGATTTCGGTTGGATTCAAGTCAGAGAATAGTAAGATAATATTCAAAGACAAGAGAATATTAAAATAATGAAATCAGATCAACCAACTTTCTTAGGTGTGCGTGGTAAGAGGCTTAAGCTTTATATGGTAATATTCTTAGTAGCACCAACATTTATTCTCTTTGGATATAATAATGGTAGTACTGGATCCTTATTTGTTTTGGAATCGTTTATAAAGCAATTTCCATCTATTAATACTGTTACTACAATTGGTGAAGCAAAATCAAGAGCATCAAGATTAAAGGGTAAGTTAAGTGGGGGGGATGGTTGGCAAGGTGGGGTATAGATAGAGGATGGCGACGAGCAGTGTGTATCTACTTCGAACTTTCTTAACTAACTTTATATTCAGGTATCGTCACTGGTTGTTATGATCTTGGTGCAGTAGTTGGTTCATTAACTTCTATCGCATATGGTGAAAAGATTGGTAGATTACGTACAGTATTTGTTGGTTTGATTATTTCATTGATTGGGTTAGCAATTGAAGCATCTTCATTTTCATTAGGTCAATTAATCGTTGCTAGGCTTATCGTTGGATCATCTATTGGTATTATATCTGCTCAAGTACCAGTATGGCATACTGATTGTTCTTCTACTCAACATAGAGGTCGATTTGTTATCTTTGAAGGTTTGTGTATATCATTAGGTATTACTATTTCTGAATGGGTATCATTTGGCATTTCTTTTGCTACAACTCAATCTGGTCAATGGAGAGGTCCATTGGTATTCCCAGCTTTATTTGCTTTAATTGCTATTCCATTTTGTTTCTTAATGCCTGAATCACCAAGATGGCTTTTAAGTAAGCAGAGAACTGATAAAGCGCGAGATACGCTTTCAGCTCTTCTTGATCTTCCAAAAGATAGCCCTGTAATTGATACACAAATAGCTGTCATTCAAGCATCTTTAGAAGTACAAAAGAAATCTATTTGGGATCTTAGAAAGAATGGTGAAGATCGGTTATTACATAGAACAGTTTTAGCTATGGTAGCACAAATGATGCAACAATTATGTGCTATTTCAGCACTTGTTTTCTACACCAGTGATATTTTTGCAAATCTTGGATTTTCAAATCTTAATTCTAGAATTATTGGCGCTTGTTTAGCTACGTTCCAAACATTCTGTTCGGTTATTCCACTATTTACAGTTGATAGATTTGGTAGAAGAAAACTATTTATGTTTACAACTCTTGGATTAGCACTTTGTACAGCAGTTATTGCTGGTACAGGTGCACCTTTAGCCTTTGGAGGAACAACTCAAATGTCTATTGTTGCAGTTGTATTTACATTTTTATTTGACTTTTTCTATCCAATTGGATTACTTGGTTTGACTTTCCTTTATGCAGCAGAAATATCTCCTACTCCTTATAGAGTACCAATTACTGCTATTGCTAATGCTGTTCAATGGATATTCCAATTCATGGTAGCTCAAGTTACACCTCCAGGTACTAATTCACTTCGAAATAAGTATTGGATTATTTATGCTGTATTAAATGCTTCATTTGCAGTCATTGTGTTCTTCTTTTTCCCAGAAACAAGTGGTAGGTCATTAGAAGAAATGGATTATATCTTCAGAAATACAACAAGTATATTTAACTGTGTGGAAACTTCTCGTAAGTTTATGAAAGATAAAAATCAACGATTAGCCAATGAAACATCACCATCGGTAATGTCTGATGATTCTACTACAAAACAAGAAGGAGTAGTAGAAATTGAACGAGTATAATGTGTATTATGTAGTATGTAGTATAAATTAATTTGTAGGTTAAGCTATATATTAAATTATTTCTTTTTTAGTTATTTTACTTTCACGATTATATATGATAAGAGAAAGGGCAAGGTTTAAGGTTAAGAAGGTGAATGATGTCCATGACATGGCAATTGCTCGAGGACCTGCTGTAGCGAGTAATATTGATGCACTGGATGTAAAAACTGATTCAGAAACTGCATTGGTAGAGATTTGAATCCACATAACCTCTATGATCCAGAGAAACCAAGAGATGGCTGAAAGGACGATGCTCGATTTGAGGAGTAAATGTTTATGAGGAATTTTTGGAATACCATGAAGAACGGTTGCTCCTAAAGTGATTAAAATAAAGAAGGAAGTTGCAATTATAAGATATGGATTGATGATATGGTTGGTGAAATTATTAGCGAGAGCTAAAGGATCTAATGATCCTACAGCGGTTGAAGATAGAGTAGCATTATAAAATTCTAAAGGTTGAAAAGTAGATAATAATGAAGTAATGTTATTACGAATTGTGCATGATGATACATTTTCAATAGATAAACAAACAGCTGTTTAAGTTAGTACGAAATAGAGGATATAAAGAATTATCACTTACCTAAAAATCCACATTTAATTTCAACATCTGCTGTTCTATTCAACTTCTTATAACTTTCTTCTATAGATGAATATATAGTGGAATTCTTATTATATTGATATTTAATAAGGAAAGTATTTTGAAAAGCAGAACTAGGACTTAAACAAGACAAAGTTAAGAAAACTAAAAGGGTAAGAGTTATGAAAAGAAAAATAATTGATAAAAGTCTAGGGACTTTTAATAAGAATTTAAAAGATAACATATTAACGATTGAATGAGGTTGATTAGTAGATGAGGTGATAATCAATAAAGCAAAGTTTTATGAAATCACCTCTCTTTATATACATTTCCAACATGCCTCATTTCAGATATCAATGACCATCTAATACGCCTCATTTCAGATATCAATTACCATCTAATATGCCTCATTTCAGGTATCTATGACCACCTAATACATATACCTCCTTCTCATTACCATCCAATGCGTATACCTCCTTCTCAACAGCATAAACTGTTTTACAATAACGTTGCTAAGCACAAGCATAGGTCCCTGCGTATATAACCTTAATGCAATGCTTCACCCACCCCTGTTTCATCGCTTCACATATTTGTTTCATTTCTATATAATCTATATATCTATGTATGCTAAAATTAATAAAATAAATTAATATAATGTCGTAACATCATACTGTTCCCTCCATTTTGGCCCCCACTTTTTAATCGCCAATATACTTGAAAATGCCAATATCGATCCAATTGCTAACATTGTGTATAACCAACCAAATCCTATTGCATTCTGTAATGGTTCAGCAATGAATGTCGCTACTGCTGCAAGTACCATACGAAATAAGTTATTTAATGCAACACCAGATGAACCTCTACCGGGAAGTACATCTACCAAGTATGTCATTACATTACCAAAGATAAGCATTGATGCAAACCCAAACAAAAAGGTACCAATTAAGGGAACTAGCCAGAAGGTATGGAAATGACCAGCCCATCCGTAAAGAACAAGAGCAACCGGAAATATACCAGCTGCAAGATATACACTTTCAGATAATCTATCTTCAGGAATCAGCTTACCATGCTTCTTCATTGAACGAGCAATTACATAATCACTCCAATAACCATTTCCAATACTTGAAATAACATACCCAACAGAATTAGGGATATAAAGTAACCCTAGGATTATAGATTTATATTGATATGGAGGTGCAGAATATAAACTTTCAATACCAATATTAAGAAAGTAAAGGGTAAAGAAACAGTAACTACTATAAACCATTGATAATGGTACAGGAGGATATTTTAAAAATCTAAATGCTTTAAATGGTCTTACTAAACCTTCAATTGTTTTATCTAATAATGTTTTATGAGCAGGACCTTCAGAAGATTGCTTTTCTTTATGGAAATGAAATTTAGAGAATAATCCATGAGCACCATGTTCATCGGTATCATGAGGGTTTCCATTTACTCTTGGTGCTGATGGATATGGTACTAATACATCTGCTACTACATTATTATCTTCATGTTCAGGGCCATTATTACCCTGATGAGTTCTTGATGAAATTCTACTTAGTACTCTCAATACGCTATTATTACGTGAAGGTGGGTCAAGAACTACTGGTGTTGTTCTTTTTAAAGTTTCTGGTAAACAAAAAACGATAACTACTGTCATTATACCACCTAATATTACACAAAACCATTGAGTTCCTCTCCAACCCCATTTAGTAGTTAAAGCGCCACCAAGAATTGGTGCTAATAATGGACCACATAAAGGACCTAAATAATAATAACCCATTGCTCTACCTCTTTGAGTTGTAACATAAATATCACCAATTGTACCAGCTCCAACTGCTTGTACAGAAGCAGCAGCACCACCTGATAATATTCTTAGAACCATTAAACTAGCGATATTTTTTGATAAAGCACAACCAATAGTGAAAAGTGTATACAGTAAAAAGGAGATTACATAAACACTACGACGTCCATAAAGTTCAGAAAATCCTGACCACCATAATGGGAAAATACCTAAACTTAGAACGTACAAACCAAATGATACATTAACAATGGTGGTGGTAACGTGAAGATCATGAGATACTTCACTTAGAGCTGGTAATAGAATAGATGCACCCATAGGAGCTATAACAGCTGCAATAGATACTTGTGCAACAATTGCTGCTTTGATTTTAGATGAATGACCCAATGCATTTTCTTGTTCGGCAATAATAGAGAATCTTGAAAGTAATCCTCTTCTTTGCGAAATAGGAACGGGAAATGTTGGTGGTTGAAGGACAATCTCTTCAGGATCTTTATGCTCAGGTTCATCAACCACAGAAATAATAGATTCCTCATCAGAAAGATGATATGGCACTGGTGGGAAATGTGAATGATGAGAGAGATGAGTATATACTTTTTCTAATTGAGAATCTGATAATGCATTTTCTGATGGTGTAGTTGAATGCTCAATCTGGTTTAATTTTTGTGGTTCGTTTTTTTCATTTAGTTCATTTGGTCCACCTGGTTCACTTGGTTCTTCATTTGATTCATTAACTTTTTTTGGATTCTCTAACCGCCTATGTTCAACCTTTGAACTGCTTCCGTCAGTAGAATCTGACATAATTAATAAATTAAAATTAAAATGCAAATGCTAATGCTAATAAATATAAACGATGAAATAAATTAATGATGAATTATTGGAAAATAAATTTTTGGAAAATAGATCATATAACTATACATACTACTACTGCATTAATGTATGCTAAGAGATGTTTGAACATGAACTGTGGGGTAAATTCAATAGTCTATTTTCCCTCTTCTCTATCTTCACTTCCTATTATTATCTTGTATCGCTATACCTTTTTCTTCTAATCCGCAAATATTTGAAAAGCCTCAGTAAACCTTTCTTAAAACTTCTTAAAATTCTCCTAAAATCCTTTTACTTCTTTATATAATCTGGAGATCTATTTGTATATCATTACCCCCTCCTCGGTTGAACCCTTAATAATTTTTTTGGATTAGCGCAAACTCATTCCGCATTTAGAACGGAGTCCGAAACTCAGTTCCGACATCAAAGTCGGCAAAACGGAGATAAAGCGGCAAATTCACCGTTTAACTTATTAGCGAAAGAGGCCCGATTAAGGGCCGATTATGGCGTGGACCCTGTACATCACTCTATTTACTGTACATATTCGATCATCTTAACAACAACGTTGCCTCCGGCGGCCGGGCTCTGCCCGGACCCGTTGTTCCTCGCTTCGCGAGGAATATACAATGGGCAGTTCGATAACGTGGTGGCCGGTCTAGGAATAGGCTCTCTATAGGCTCCCAGCCATGTAGTACTAGCTAGTATATATTATACTATATATAGATATCTATATTAATATATTAACTACTGTGTCATACCGATATCCTACTATAATAAAATCATCAACTACAACTCTTTCAGCAGCTTCTCCCTCTTCTGCTATCCTCATCCTCTATCCTCCTCATCTTACTCTCAATCTTTATCACTTATGCATTCCCCTAGATATCCCCACATCATCGTGAAATCGCAGTAAGCGTATGCTGTAGATATTCATGTGTGACCGTTAGAGCCTGCTAGGCGTTAGGACCAGCCGGATACTTGCATTACTAACTACAAACTATTATCAAAGTACATTTCTTCTATTTATTCAATTGAATTATTGTTGACTAGCGAACGATTGTTTCAACGTTCATATTCTTTATAATTCAACTAAAGAATTTGTTTCTTTAGTTGATTTTCATATTATTAATCTGTTTGAATCATCTCAACCTTGTACTCGCCACTATGGTTCAAGTTCTTGATTTCTCTAATCCAGTAGATGTTGAAGAGACTCCAATTGTCACCCCAGTAGCAGCTACTCCAAAACCTGGTCAAGTTGATTCTACCGCCACTCCAATTGCACCCACGATTCCTAATATCCAAGTTACTACTCCTCCAGCTAATTCTCTTACTTATATTATTGGCGTAGCTCGTTGTATACCACTCGTTATCATCTTCATACTCAGTTCAATTTCAATTTATACCACTCAATTAATCATTTATCCAGTTAAATTCATCTCCCCTGATAATCATCATGCTTTAATTGATTTAACTAAACAATCTTTTGGTATCTTGTTGGTTACATTAACTCATTATTTCACACCAGTAAAGGTTAATATTTCTACCGATGATTCCATGCAGGGAGTATTCTCGGTTAAAGATACTTTATTAACAACTAATCTACCAGATAGAGCAATTGTAATATCAAATCATCAATTATATTCTGATTGGGTCTTTCTATGGTATATTGCGTATACTGCCAAATGTCATGGTAGCCTCTATATTTTATTAAAAGATTCTTTAAAGAAAGTTCCTATATGGGGATGGGGAATGCAACATTTTAGATTTATTTTCCTGAAAAGAAAATGGGAAGATGATGAAAAGACTCTTACCGATGGTTTGGGCGTAATTAAGAAAGAGTCTAATTTTCCTGCTTGGTTAACTCTTTTTCCTGAGGGAACTACATTTAGTAGAAATGGTGTACGTGCTACTACTGCTTATGGTAAAAAGGTCGACTTAACAATCCCTTCTCATGTGCTACTCCCAAGAGCAAGAGGATTGCTCAAATCCATCAGAGAGTTAGATTCAACTATTGAATATCTTTATGATGCAACTCTTCATTATTCAGGCATTCCAGAAGGAGTGTACGGAGAAGATTACTATACGCTACGTAATATGTATCTTAAAGGAATACACCCGGACACAATTTCTATGTATTGGAGACGTATTTCAATCAAGGATATCCCCACCCAAGATGAAAAAGAATTTGAAGATTGGTTACTCAAATTCTGGTATGAAAAAGATACACTATTAGATAATTTCATCAACACCGGCTCATTCACTCCCACTCAAGATCTCACCAACTCGCAATCAGCACCAGTTACTGCCGATGTCAAACTAGAATCCCCAATTCAACTGTTTCAAATCATTAGTATCCCCCTAAACGTCATTCTCATTCTCAACATTATTCGTCTTAATTACACCCGTTTCTTCGCTTAATACACTTCTCACCTACCCTCGTTACATATGCCTCCGGCGGCCGGGCTCTGCCCGGACCCGTTGTTCCTCGCTACGCGAGGAATGGCTAATAAATCGTGGCATATATAATTGTTTTTATTGACCGTTTTCTGTTTGAGATCATCATTAGTATTGGATATCACCCCTTCCTCGCGTAGCGAGGAACAACGGGTCCGGGCAGCGTCCGGCCGCCGGAGGCACATGTAACTTACTATGGGAGATGGGTATGAATCCACTCACTAACAAGATCTATTACTTGAGTTGGTGTTTTTCCTACAATTGATTCGGGATAATCTCCGGGAACAGCAAATCCATGAGGGAGCTTTTCGTTGAACACGTGACGGTCGAAATTCACATTGCTATCTTGCAAAGTTGCTATTCCTTTCTGTATTATTTTATCAGAGAGAATTGGATCTTCTGATGAATAGATTAACATTAATGGCTTTTTAACTACTTCAAAATCTGCTTCTTCTACTAATGACGGATGGATTGATGCTCCTACTGCTATTAAATCTTCTTCAGATGACCATTCATCATGATGCTGATCTTCTAATAATCTTAATACATATCTTCCTCCAAATGAATATCCTATTACTGCTAGGGATTTCGGGTTGTACACTTGTACTATCTCGGCTATTGTGTTTGTTAATTTTGGATAAGTTCGTTCATAGGTATGCTTTGCTAACCACATTTCATCTAGAAATCCTTTAATTGTTGATGCTGCAAATGCTTTTACTTTAGAGAGTGTTAGGTTTTTAAAAAATGAACTCCCTGTATTAGTGGATTCTCCTGCTACTTCTTCTTCTTCTTCTTCTAATTCTGCTATATCTGCTCCTGATACCTTAATTGGGTCTTTATCAAATAAATCTGGTATAATAACAGGACAATTCAATTTCTTTGCGTATTCATCTGCTAATTTTAAATTATTTTCACTATCAAGTCCTAATGAATTTGTAAGCAAAATGATTAGTTTTGACGTTACTTGCGATGGTGAATGAGTGACATACACCTCAGTACCAGTACCGGAAAGAATGAACTTCTGGCCAGCAAATGATTTTTCCGGAATAATAGTAGTAGTAGCAGTAGCTTCAGTAGGAGTATCAATAGCTGTATATGTGCTAGTTGTATCTATACTAGGAGCACTAGCATATCCAGCACCTGAAGATGTAGTATCATGTCCACCAACAAGTCCACCACCTGCACCATTACCTTTCGATTTTAAACCTTCCAATAAAACCTCTGATAATTCATTCCCTATATCCTCTTTCCCCTTTTCTTTATCTTCTGATCCATATGGTGATGGTGTCAAATCCGATTCATTTGATGATGATTCAATAATTGGATTTGGTATAGCTAAATCCTCTTCTTCTTCTTCTTCTTCCACCTCCTCCGTCTCACCTTCCACCTCAACTGGATAAGGGTTTCCAATCTCTTTTTTCTTCTTATTTGATTCAATTGCCAATTCACTCATTTTTCAATTACTCCTTATGTTAAAATAGCAACATTGATTATCATGATACCACAATGCATAATCAGTTTGTTGATAATGCAAGATTATTTATATGCTTATAAGAGAGGTCCTGGGAGGAATAAATCCAGAGTGCGAATTGCGGAAGTATGGTACGATTAGGTGAATCATTGGTTAATTAGTGACTTAAACAAGAGCCTTTTAGTTATGGAAAGGGTCTTTTGAACTTTAGTCTTTTCCTTGTATTGCGTAAATTAAAATATGGTCATCTATATCTTGTTTCTTAAGTAAGATCGGAGAGAGTATTATTTAAGACAGTCACGTGATGTCTTTGTAACATGCTACTACCAATATCCCGTGAATTTTGGTGTTTGATACTTTTTCAAGGTATCCACTATGATATCTTTATATAAAGAGGACTGTGGTAATTGATATTAACAGAAAAGTAAATAAAACTATTTTTCATATATATTATAAGATATATATAGATCTATACTAAATGTATCCTTAGAGATAATTGTATCCCGCGCTAATCCATTTTTAATTCTTACCTCAAGAAATCTCTTCTTCAACAGATTAGCAATTCTGGGAGGACAGCCCAGAAACATGGGGTCACCTTAGCTCACGTTAGATATACACAATGCTAAACTGCCGGCCCATATATACTGTATGCTGAAAGATTTTATGTACTGGCATTTTGTTGAAACTTCTTCTACAATTGTTAAGAATATCAATAAACGTATCTAATCAATATATATTCATATAGAGAAAACATAGTAATAGCATTGGTCATGTAAAGAGTTAAGCTATGAACATGATGAATTGTGGGTCATAGTTACATGACGTAGATATTTCTAGAATATTGTAAGTCTCGCTCTTTATAAGCAGAGGTTATTCCTCTCTATATTATAAGCAATCTAACGACAAGATCGTAATTTTTACTATAACAAAATTTACTCTTCCATTTTTTTTAGGAGAAAAATGTGTTTACAGGATCCAATCGAATACTAGAAAACCATCTACGATGCTTTTCAAAATCTAAATTATCATAGTAAAAGGCTATTAGCGGATAAAGAATTGATTGTAACGATTATGAAGATGTAATTAAATCAAAGAATCGTCAAGTTACTACATCTATGTCATTAATAAAGGAGCATAGGAATGAGAAAACTTGAAGATAAAGATCTAGATATCTTATGAGATCTAGTATTTACTCTCTGTAACAATTTGCAATATTTCAATTTGAATATATATATAGTTGGTTACTACCATTATTAAAATATCTATCCAGTTTCTCAGAAACAGAGTATCTAAAAGAATATGACCATAATATGGTTCCGTACTATAAATTGAAAGATAAAACATTATCCGGAAAATGTATTATTTGACGAATATTTAAATGTATTGGATATAGATATGGAAAGAGAATTAGATCAGGATGATGACGATATCGATTATTTTCTTGAGTGTGAATATTATTTCGGTAAGGAAAGAAGTAAAGGTTTCGCCCACTTATACATTATTATTAGGTCAAAATATGATGGTATTAACTCGAAACACACAGGCTTTTGATCATAGTAATAATCTAATGTTCAATCTAAACGAACGTCTTTCCACTATAAAACAACTATTCAACTATAACCCCATCAAATAGCTAACAAGTACGGTATAGCTGACTTTATAACGCAAAAACAATAAAATCCATACGATTAATATATACTTTTTCATTAATGTATGGTCATAATCGGGTTTATGGTTGAAGTATATCGATAGTTATCATCTTGAATATTGTGAATAGAATATATGAAAAAATATTTGATGAAGATCTAAATAGTCTTGCATTGTTAGTATACTTAATAAAACCACGTATGGATGCCTCCTCCTATTCAGATTTTTATGCCTACGATCAAACTGACAGTCTCTTAAAGTACAAGATAAAGTAAAAAAAGATCTTGGTAATATAGTAAACTGTAGAATTGGTGAAATAAGTAGGAAACGTTTCTCTTGTTGTTATGCAATTATCTTTATCCTGACTCTACGTTAAAGTGTTAAAAAATCCATAAGGATAAGCTATAAGGTGTACATAGATTTACTTTCTCATCCACAAGCCTCCGGCGGCCGGGCTCTGCCCGGACCCGTTGTTCCTCGCAAGCGAAGAAATATCATTTTCCTATCATCGCCCATAGAAATTCCGAGCTCCGCTCGGAACTACGGGTCCGGGCAGAGCCCGACCGCGCCGGAGGCGAATGAAGAGATTATATCAGATGTATTTTCTTTTATATACTTTAGAAAATCTAAAATTTTACAAATGGAAGTGGTGGTGGTTTGTTTATTCTAATGAAGAAGCACCGGTGATGATATCGACTAATTCATTAGTGATAACGGCTTGACGAGTACGGTTATAGAGAATGGAGTATTTACCAATCATTTCATTAGCATTCTTAGAAGCATTGTCCATGGCAGAACGTCTGGCGGAAATTTCAGCAGCATGACCTTCAGAAAGACCCCATAAGATGAAACTAGATAAGGAGAATTCAGTTAAATTATCAACAACTTCATCTTCAAGTTCATAAGAACCGAATTTTGGTGCACTTTCAAGAGCAACACTTGTATATGCTGGTGTAACAGTTGGTTCAAATGTAACATTTGAAACGAATTTATTATAAACAACTTCAATATCATCGTATTGTTTACCTAATTCAGTGATTTCATTAGCAATGGCAGCAGCTTCATTGAAAGTTGGTGCTTCTTTACCAATTTGGGAAATAGATAAAACAAGATTCTTAGCATGAGTTCTTGCTAATTGAACCTTGGTTTTATCACCAACGGCAACAACATCTGCATCTGGAAATTCAGCAAGACGGTTACGGGCTGTACGAGCTAATTGTGAATGAATTGATCCACATAATCCCTTATCAGATGAAATAACAATTAATAATTTCTTTGGTGCTGATTCTGGAACTGCTGCTTCTGATTTATCATAAACTTCCTTACTTGTTTCTCCATAAATACGAGAAATTGCCATTGCCTTTTGTGCTTTACCAAGTCTTGTTGAGGCAACAATCATCATTGTATTGGTAATTTTTTCAATATTTTTAATTGATTTAAGACGCATTTCAATTTCACGAAGAGTAGCATAAGATCTGTAAATAAAATGTTAGTAACTAAATGTGATAATGCCTCCGGCGGCCGGGCGCTGCCCGGACCCGTTGTTCCGAGCGGAGCTCGGAATTGTATGGGGGAGATGGAAAGTGATGGTGAGATAATACGAGTGTTAATGAAAGGTGAAATATGAAGTTGATCAAGAGAGACGGTTACAGTTGTCATTATGAGAATATAGTATCCTTTAGGAGCATATTACCAGAATAATGAATCAGAGACAATCACAATCTTATGAGGAAAATGAGATACAGAGAAATTGTAACTGAAATTGGAGAGTAGTATAGCAAAGAGGAGAACATGGAGAATATGGATTTGAAGCTGGAACTAATATGAGCAAGAGACGCTGAAATGGAACCCTTTTCATATCAACCTATTTTAACTATAAAGAAAACATGCCTAGACATGGAGTAATATCATCATCAATTCTTATCCTTTGTCGAAGTCAAATAGACTCAGTCGAATTGAGTTAGTTGATTGGTGTAGAACTGTATCACTATATCAAGACGGTCTTACGCGTTGTTTATTGCTGTATCATCTTACTTTCTTACTATGTCGTTCATATCATTAACATTATCTTCATTACTTATTTTCATTATTATTATTCTTATTCTATTATTGCTATTGTTGTTAATAGCTTTATTTAACCGCTCTCTTTCTCTCCTCATCTACTTAATACTTGAACTTATAACAATAAACATAATTATCAACACAAATCATCAACAAATACCAACAAAACAACCACATTCTCTTTTCCTTTTCCTTCTCTTTACCTTCTCTTATTATCCTCCTTCCCATTCTCAGCTTTCTCTCCCTTCCTTCCTCCTTTCCTCTCTCCTTCTCTTCACATGTATTAAATTTACTGCACTCTCCCAACCAATCAGAACTCAGTATCAGCCTTTCTCGAAAATCATCTTTCTTATTTATCCCCCAATATCAACCCCCAATTCCTCCGTTCTATCCTTACTTACCTAGCTGGACTAGATCTCATAGCCGAATTGGCAACTGAACGAAGAGAAAACATTTTTGGTTAAAAAATTGTTTAATTGTTAATCAATTCACTCTAAACCTATGAATGTAAAGAGTTCAATTGACTTTTTTTGTGAAATTTCAATTTCTAAATCGTTACTGTGCACAGCCGTACTGATTCCTCAATTTACTTACAGTGTTTTAATTTACGCAAGTTCCCATTAGCCAATGAATTGCAGGGCTCATTCACTACGTACAGTGCACCCAACTAACTTTAAATAATAACATCATCCGAATTCACCCGCCGGGTTGTGTGCCTCCGGCGGCCGGGCTCTGCCCGGACCCGTTGTTCCTCGCTCCGCGAGGAAGAAAAGAGTATATTGTGAAAGCGAAAGTAAGCAACGTTTGATGGTTTGTGGGAGGTGGTCTATGAACTGATATAAGCAAATGGAAGCAAGAACTAGTATGATCTATCAGCACTCTATCTTGGTTATTTTGCTGAGGTACCGTATGTATAAGCTTTTTCTCGCCAAGTTCCTAACAGTTCCTCAGTTCTCGGCTGGCTAGTAATTACCGCTTACCTGTATAACCAAATCATATACCACCAAATTCCAACTTGATCTATATAAAGTATTATGCATATATTCGATCATGATCGATGAGATATATTTTGAATTGTGTACTATTGATATAATTAATAAACCAGCTGCACTTACAGATTGATTCTATAGTCAATTGATAAAACCAACATTCTCTCTTTGAACCGTCGGATCCCCTTCTCAAACAACCGAATCCCCTTTAAGTTCCTCGCGTAGCGAGGAACAACGGGTCCGGGCAGAGCCCGGCCGCCGGAAGCATGGTTAGTTGTAAATTATGTAGAGATTTTAGATTGAATATTATGTTAAGGTTGATATTTGTTATGGGTTTATGTAGTATTAGAAAATAAGTTGATTTTTGGTTTTGGAAAAGCATCTTGTTCGCGATAAACCTTCAATGGATTATTCAATGGATCAATGGCAACTCCTATAAAGTTAGATGAATTTGGAATTGGGACACCTGGGCTTCTTAAACGAGGATCTCCTAATATTTTGGGTGAAACTAGTCAGAATAAAACAAAGAATCGTGAAGTAAGAAAGAAGAAAACGAATTATTTATCAACTCCTTTACTTTCTCCAAAAGAGGCAGTAAGAACTGCTATCGTTTCTATTAAAAGTCAACAGCGTAGACATAGAGATAAAAAGGAATTGAATAGAAATTGCATTCCCTTGAATGATGATAGTTCTAGACGTGGGAATCGTCCATATCGTAATTGGTTTAATTTTCCAGAAAAATCTATTTCTAAAACTGAACTTAATAACTTAAAAGAAACTTGGCCTCATTTTTTAGAAAATTATGGTAAATGTAATAGAAATTTATCTTATGAACCACTTCCAATGTGCTTTAATGGTGGTGGTTTGATGATTCCTCCTGAAGCATATAACGAATCAAAGAGAATGGGTGCAGTTAAGAACTATATTGAGAAAAAGCAATGGAAACAAACTGACTTTTTCGACAAACTATTAACACCACTTATTAGCACTTATCAAGTATCTGGATTATCTATCTCTTTAATTGATCGTGCAAAACAAGTCGTGAAATATCAAGTTGGATTGCCAATAGATAATGTTTCAAGGAGCGTTTCTTTAGATGGACATGCAATTTTATCAAAGGATTATTTCATTATTATTGATGCTAGTAAGGATTGGAGAATGGCATATAATCCATTCGTTCATGGCCCACCTTTTATTAGATTTTATGCAGCAGTTCCTTTATTAACACCTGATGGATATCCAATCGGTGCAGTTACAATATTTGATCCATATGTTAGACCACAAACTCCAGCCAATTTAGTTGAAACTTTAACTAATATATCGAAAACAATATCTGATTTCCTTAGTGCTGAATCTTCAAAAGAATCTCCAAGAATTGAATCTGCAGGTAGTAAAGATGAAAAAGCTACTCAGTTTATAGGTATTAATCATCGTAAGAAAAAGCAAGATGCTAAATATTCCTTATTATCGGTAGAAGAACCATTTCCAGAACTTCTTGATCCAAACCATCGTCTTAAGTTTGATCTTAGATCTCTTAAAGGATTGAAATACAGTCCAACTTTAGTTCAGTCATATCAAATTTTAAATGAATTGAAGGATTGTCCAGATGGAAAATCAGCTATAACTAAAGCATGCTCAACATTAGCAGAAACATTGGGATTAAAGGTTGTTTATGTAGTTGAAGTTCGTATAACATGCTCGTATGAAACAAAAGTTTCTCAATTTCCTTTTCCAACTGGACATAAGTTTGCCGCAGATAGTAAAGTAGAAGATATGATAAGACCAGGGAAGTCGATTGGAGAACCAGCTATATCAATTAACTTTATTGGTGGTCATAATATTCAAGGAGTTTTACATACATTTGATAGTGAAGTTCATGATTATGCTCTAGATAGCGAATATGGAGTTCAATATAGTTCAAATGGGTAAGTAATAATGGAGGAAGTAAATGGGGTTATTAGAACTAACATCTAATAGTGATGATATTACTTATAGATCAGGAATTTTCATGCCATTTCAAAAAATGCCAAATAAAGTTGTTTATAGAGCAAGGAAATCAAAATCAAGAGATAGTAAAAGGTCAACTGATTCTTCGACAACTGCAAATACATTATCAAGTTTTGATGATGGAATTGGTAGTGGAATGAATAGCTATTACACAACGGCATCACAACAAACGGAAAACAGTGCTCCTGAAATGGATGTAATAGTGGAGAAAGTAGAAGAAGTACCATCAAGGAAACAAAGCGTTTTTAAGGGATTTATGGGAAGTGTAAGGGGAGGTAAGAGAAATGGAGGAGGTGGTGAAAATAGTGGAAATGGAAAGGAAGGAGAGAATATAAATGATAAAGAAAAGCACAATGAAGGTGAGATTGATTACGGAAAGCAAAAAGGATATGATGATAAAGAAAAACACAAACACAAGCATAAACATAAACATAAGAAGAAGAGAAATTCGACTACAATAATGGAGCATTTACCAGATGAAATTCTTAAAGTGAAAATAAGAAGATCGGGTTATGTGATGGCAGGATTCAGTACAGCCAATAGAGTTTTTTCTCCAGGAGATGTTGAATATATGAAAGTTTGTGTAAGAGCATTAGAAAGTGTATTAGCTTGTAGTTGAGGGTATAGATATATTGCAGTAGTTTGTAATTTATCTAGTTACCTCTCTACCATCTTCTTCTTTTCTTGTCATCAACTTTATTTATCGCTCATCATTGTTGAATACTATTTATATAAATTTTAATATACTTATTGATTCTTAAATCTAGTTTAGTGAGGTTACGCGAGGTATAGAAAGATTAGTAGTAAAGAAAGTGGTATAGCATCTGTGAAAGGAAGATAAAATTAACAGTAAAAGTTCACTTAAGTCACATTTTTGGCATTAATTTTACCAAAATGTATTGACAGAAGCTGGCTCTACGGCTGGACTTCAAGTTCTCTCTCTCTCTCTTTCAGACTCTCACACACGCTCTCTCTTTTTTTTAAATAAATAGTTGGATTATCATTAGCTACTTTGTATATTTAACTTTGCTTTCGGATTAGAACTGGAACAGTGCATCCTCGGATTAATTCAGTAGTTGACGTTTATGATTGGCCGGGCGGGCCGGTTAGTATGTAAACCTTAAGCATATTAAAGTGTTTATCGTGCATATCAATTAATCCGAAGTCTGCATATATGACGGTCGGCTCAGGAGCCAGTGATTTAATGTTACTTCTAGTATAGGTTAATATATAAGGTAAGGAAAAATAGCTATGAGGTTAGTATAAGTAATAGTAATAGTAATATAACCTTGATTGTAAGTGGATTTAATTTAAATTATAAATTTAATTTGATCTTGTAAGAGGTTTTGCACAAAGCCTTTACCTTATATATAGTAACTAGCTAGTGAATATATAAACAGTTATATGATGAGATCGATATCGATATCGATATCGATATCGATATATATTTATTAGTTGATATATATATCAATTAAATTATATATAATTAACGAATTCACTATTTATTAACTTTAAATTAGTTGATTGTATCGATCTTATTAATCTAGCTGAATAGGAGCAATGTCTTCTTGTAGAGTAATATACCCACCCCGGTTGCCGGCTGCTGGAGGCAAGAGGTTAGGAATTAAGAGGGGATATCAATAAATTAAAAGCTATTATAAAACTAGGATTAATTCCTCGCTTTGCGAGGAACTACGGGTCCGGGCAGAGCCCGGCCGCCGGAGGCAAGGGGCTAAGAAGGGAGGGAGGAGGTAGGATATCAATAAATTAAATGCTATTACAAAACTAAGGATTCTTCATCATCTTGTTGGACTCTAGACCATCGAGGAAGAGAGTCATTTGCGTCTAATCTAATTCTTGAGAATTGCTGGGATATATTGGAGAAGAAGGATTTTACATTTTCGGTTGTGGATTCTATTAATGAAGGAGCAGGAGGGGGAAGAGTGGATAGTGGAGCGGTTGTTCTTGGAGAATTACCTAAGATGCGATTGGAATTAAGAGTATTACGATAGTCGAAACTTGGACGTGATGAGGAGTTGTTTGATGAAGACGGGTTGGTAGGTCTAAGGCTATCAGGTGATGCACCATCTATAGCATACCTGAATCTAGGATCAGTTAAGGCTCTATTTACGAGCTCCTTACCTTCGATTATTGAATAATTAGCACCATTAAGTTCCTCATCATCATCATCAAATCCTAATTCCAAACTGAAGTAATCTTTAACCTTATCGTAGATATGGAAAAGAGTGAATATAATTGGTAGAATGATTAATCTTGGTAGCCAATCATTAACAAACTTTCCTAATGGTGTTAGGTTGATTGATTTTCCTAAGAATTCTTCAAATACCGATTCTCTAGAACCGATCAGGGTGAGGTAATTGTAACTTAGAGGAACAGTTAGACGACAAGCATAAGTTGCATAGAATATTAACGATGATAAATCACTACCTTTATACACCAATCCATAGATATTGAATATTCTAATATTTGTTAAACTGACAAAGGAACAGATACACATATAACCAAGAAAGATAGAAGAGATGAATTGTTGATTAATACCAGCGGTGTGCGATATGATTAAATTAACAAGAGATGCGACTGTGCCATGAGCCAATTCCGACCAAATGATAATAATTGAAATGATACTTAATAATATGGCGAGTGTTCTTAATAGATATTTATGAATGTATAAGAAATAATATTTAGCTAACTTTTTAGGTAACCAAGTTCTACCATATCTGAAGATGAGATCATTCGATCTAGTACTACTACTAGTAGCACCAGCTGCTGTTCCAGAAGCACCTACTCTAGCATTAATAATATCTTCAGCTATTGAACAATCTTTTAACAATTTCTGCCATGAAGACCTATAACGAATCATTCTTGAACGATATTTATTAAATCTACTTGCTAAAGTAGAAAGATATTGTTCATTTAACATAGATCTATCAATAGATAATGAAGAATTAACACCTCTAGGAGAAGGAGACATTCCCTGAGTCAACTCGACCTCATCAATTAAATCATCAATCCATTCCAAATATCTACTACCATCTTTAATTCTCCCAATAGCATGAATTTCATCAACTACTTCTAAATATTTTGCTTGAGATTCAGCAAAAGAATCACAATATTTTGTAGCATTCTTATAATCATTATTCAATCTCCTATTAACATCGGAAAAGAACCAAATTTCCCTTGGTAAATTAATCATACCATGACCCATCAACCAAATAGCCATAACCAAAGCATATAAATAAGATAAAGCAATAACTAAAGATTTAATAGAAGACAAGCTCAACCCACTAGTCAAAACAACATAAACCAAACCAACCAAACCACCTCCTAATAAAACAGCCTGATATTTAGCATTAGATCTCAAAGAATCACCTAATTTCTTCATTGGATCATGATGACCAGATTCAACAAAACTTTGCAAAACTGGTAAAATCAACCAAGTTAAAACAAATGCCAACCAATAAATAACCCTCCATATAATCAATCTTACAGCTTCCGAAACATAGAAAACCGGTTCAGCATTCCCATTTGAATTCATCAAATCCACAGGAACCAAGACAACAATACTAAATGGAATATATACTGCCAAAAATAATGGAACTAAAACATAACCATTTAAATTCTTCAATCTAGTATATCTACCAATAGCCCATACCGTAACTAATCCCGTTAATAACGATGAAATCAATAAAAATAACCACTATTATCACCGGTTAGTATGTTTCCTCATCTCGGACATGCCTCCGGCGGCCAGGCGCTGCCCGGACCCGTTGTTCCTCGCTGCGCTCGGATTTACTCTTCGTTCGCCTTCTTCGCCCTCCGAGCGCAGCGAGGAACAACGGGTCCGGGCAGCGCCCGGCCGCCGGAGGCACTGGTCTCACGGTTGCAATTAACCTACCATTGTGTTATATTTTCAATTTCAATCAATTTTGTCAATGGTCATTTAAATTTGATAATTTAATGTTAACCACCAGTGTGTCTGTCTCGTAATGTACATTAATTAGCCCCCCTAAACTTTATCTTATCTTTTTAATCGGCGGTGATGATGATGGTCGTTGGCGGGCTGTGCTTCGTACTCTACCGCATTTGCGCGGCTATGATAGCGTTTATAACCTTCTATTAACGAGGTATATAAATTTTTAAATCAAATTTAAACAATAAACTTTCTAGATATGATATTATTATTTTTAGATAAATCAAAATAAAAGCAGTGGCAAAATGTTATTTAATCATTTTCATGTGAAAATAGTAACGGCAACATTGAAATGACCAAGGTAAATAAACTGATAGGCATGACTATACCGGGGGTATTGAGTATTACGATCATCAGAATCATAGTGAATTAATTATAAGCATATATCCATCAAGACTATCACCATCATCTAATCCTCACCATTAGAAATGTCTAAACCAAAAACAGAGGAATGGCTCGATAAAACGTAAGTTAACTAGTTCAATTGAACCTTATATATTTTACCTAACAAACCAGAATCCAGGAACCTGATGTTGAAGGAGTAATTCTAATGGATAGTACCACAGGATTCAGTCTTGGAATAAGAGGAATTGCCCAAAATGAAGATGGTCCATATCTTAAATGGTTTTATAGCAATCAAATTAAAGACAAGGTATCGGGAATAGCAGAATATAAAGATCAGTACGTTATGCCTCCGGCGGCCGGGCGCTGCCCGGACCTGTTGTTCCGAGCTACGCTCGGATGATGGGCGTAATAATACTAACGGTGGTATTATTATAGCTATGTTTACTTATCTGGTGAGAAGAATGTTTTAATTGGTTTATATAAGAAAATAACTCCCGTAAACCAGGGAGATTAACCCTCATACACGCTTATACTTTCCTCGCTCCGCGAGGAACTACGGGTCCGGGCAGAGCCCGGCCGCCGGAGGCATAGTTTAGGTTTACAATTATAACTAGTTTTTATAAACCGGATAAATAAGTTCTAGAGATTTCTCTAGCAAGAGTTAATCTAGTAGAAGAAATAATGTGAGTTGACAGTTTGTCAATTGGGATTGATGACAGTTGTTTTCTCCAATCGGAGGATGTGGGGTCTTGTGTTTTGCTTATATTGATAGCTTTGATTATTATTTGTAGTCCGTCCTTCTCATCTTTTATCCATGTTTCTAAAGAATCGATAATTACTACTATTTCGGTTGTTGAAAAGATTTTGCGGGTGGTGGAAGTTATTAATGGAACAATGATTGAAATTAATGGACCAATGAATTTTTTGGGTAAATATGGAAATCGAATTAATGATAACAGCTTATAAGCAGCTGTAGAAGGATTTTGATGGTTGATTGATTCGATAGCTTCATGAAGAATTGCAAATGGAGAAATGATTTCTTTGATAATTGGTGGTAATTCAATGGAGGAATTAGTTTGAATTGCTTCAATTGTCATTGGATCAGAGGTTGTTTTATTTTCAATTATGGTCTTTTCAAATAAATTCCATAAGTAACTTTGAAGGGTAGGAACATCGTTTGATTTATCTAATTCAATTAATCCATCAATATAGAAATCATTTTCAAAATATTTACGGGCGGCAATTCGATGAATTGTTTGTTCAGTAGTATTAAGATTTAATTCATTGGCAATTGAAATAATCCATTCAAGATCTTCAACTGATTGAAAATCGTATTTAGGAAGATAATCGGCTAAGATTTGTCTAGATTGATTTGTACCAAGATTAACAAGAAGCTTGATACCCGTTTTAATTATATCTTGAGATGATGATGTAAGACAGTTTTGAGAATGATTTAAAACTAACCAATCACGAATATTCATAGACGGAGAGGTGATTTTATTCATCATATTATAATCATCTAATAACCCTTTAAATGAACAAAATTCTGCTATTGTTGTTGCAATACAACTATCTAATGATTCAATCTTTTGTATAGCAATAAGAATATCATCATTTAAAACTGCTGAACAACCACTTTCCCATGTTCTAGTTGTATCAATTGATATTTTCTCTTTTACGAGTAAGAAATATTCCTTCAATCTTGATCTTGTTGGATCGTGAAATTGATATAATGCTGATAGTGCTACAAACCAGCTATTTTCATTTAATGTTAAAATCGCTTGTTTATCTCCTTTTAATATAGAGAATAATTGACTTATAGGAATCATTAATTCGGTATTTTTAATATCTAAAGATTTCTCATAAGCAATAAGACATTGCTGTCTCCATTGTTTAAATTTATAACTTTCTCCATTATCATCTGGATATGATCTTAATAATTGAGTAGCATAATCCATACATTCTAAAACATCCCGATCATAATCATCCTTATGATAAGCATCGCGGAGGATTTCTGCACAAACTTCTAATAATCCCCGACTAGCTAAATCATGTACTAATCTCCAATACAATGGATGTTTAGTTGGTGGGTTTGTTTTATTAATTTCTATTCTTAATTCATTTGTAAAATCACCAGGATCAACTGTATTAGCCCATTTCGAAAGAATCGAGCTGAATGATGTTTTATCACTTAAAGGAATGAAATGAACAACAAAAAAGCAAAATACAATATTTAATGAATCAACCATAGCAGTATTATCTTCAATATCATTTAATGAAGATTGAATCAATTGGATAAATTCCTCTACATAATCTTTTAATATAACATTTACAGAGAAGTTAGAATTATTATCATTATTGATATCAATTTGACAATTGTCAATAATATTAAATGATTCATAAATAAATTTATAATAACCAGGAGAATTATTAATAGAAGAAGGGATAGATATAGGATAAAGGGGTTTATCTTCTTCCAATACAGGAGTCTTTTCACTCTCTGTAACTCTTTTATCAATCCAAGCAACTCCTTCGTTACCAGAATGATTCAATTCAAATTTCAAAGTTCTATTACTATCATTCCATTGTTTAACCCCGCCATTAGGAATAGGAGCATTCTCAATAACAATTTCCTCTACCGGTTCATTAGGATATTCATCAAATATAATATCATTATTGGGATAATCATTAAAGTCATTTTTGAATTGCGAGCTGTTCAATAAATCATTAATATCATTAATATCATTAATATCAGGAGTAGGAAGTAAGTCTAAGGAGAAGGTAGGTTGGGTAAGTTGGGTAAGTTGGGTAGGTTGGGACGTAGGTTGGGACGTAGGTTGAGATGTAGGTTGGGACGTAGGTTGGGCTGTAGGTTGGGAGGTAGATTGAAAGGTTTGTTGGGTACTGAAAGAAGATTGGGTACTAAAACTAGATTGAGTACTAAAAGTTGGTTGCGCGCTGAAAGCATTTGGTTGGGAGAAAGAAGTACCACCGAAATTACCAGAGAAATCCGATTCCTTAATCTTAGGCTTAGTATCAGCACCACCAAAAAGAGGTTTATCTTGTGTTTGCTCCCCACCAAACAATGGTTTATCTTGTGTTTGCGCTCCACCAAACAATGGTTTATCTTGTTTTTGCACTCCACCGAACAATGGTTTATCTTGTGTTTGCACTCCACCAAACAATGGTTTATCTTGTGTTTGCATTCCACCGAATACCGGTTTATCCTGATTTGCAGATAAAGACGTTGAAGTTGAACTTAACATTGGTTTAGGTAAAATAGTAGTTGTACTCCCAGAACTAACACCACCAAACATTGAATTACTTGATTGATTAGCCCCAAATGCAATTGAAGGCTTAGAATTACCAACGTCACTTGTATCTGATTTAGCACCAAACAATGGATTCTTAACGTTATCACCACCAAATAAACTGGCACCCTTATCAGGTTGACTTGAATTACCAAATAATCCAGTAGGTTTGTCACTTTGAGGGATAGTAAATGAAGGAATAGCAGATGAACCCACATTCTCTTTCGAAGCATCAGTACCACCTGCAACATCACCACCAAATGACAATGGTTTTTGCATTGTAATTCCACCCATTGAGAACTTTGGAACACCAGATGAAGGGGGATTATCTATTCCGCCTGAAGAAAACAAACCACTAGATCCACTATTACCACCAATTCCAAACAAACCATTACCAGAATTTACACCTCCAATATTAGATTTAAAAGCTGAAAATCCACTCGATTGAGCCGATCCAGATCCAGATCCTACACCAGCACCAGCATCAGCTCCAGCTCCAGCACCACCTGCACCAGCTCCTAGATTACCAAATAAACCACCACCTGATTGAACATTGGCATTGAATAACGAAGAACTTTGACCACCAGATAACAGACCACCATTCTTCTTCTTCTCATCCTCATCTTTATTACTATGAAGAATATTATTAATATCCATTATTAACGATTAGAACAATGTTCATTGATGATTGTTTTGAATTTTTCAATATTTACATAAACTGATATATGCGGCGTTATGAAAACCAAGCCAGTCACGTGCACATGCCTCCGGCGGCCGGGCTCTGCCCGGACCCGTTGTTCCTCGCTACGCGAGGAATAAATATCATAAATTCAGCTTATATACATATAGCAGCTTTAACCTTCCTCGCGTAGCGAGGAACAACGGGTCCGGGCAGAGCCCGGCCGCCGGAGACATGTGCACATTAATCTACTTAAGTTAATTTTATTTAAATGTTAGATAGATATAAGTAACTACTAGCTATAGAGTAGCTTATTGAGTGTTGTCAATTACTTCTCTCATTAATTCTAGTTTTCTATTTAATTTTTTCTTTTCTTGTAATATCGCTTCGAATTCTTTTCGTATCGATTTAGCTAACAGTTCAAGTGAATCAAGCCTTTTTAAACATACTTCTGGGATATTGAGATCGTTGGTTTGGCAATTGGTTATTTCGATTAGCTCATTGACTTCTGTTCTAGTTTCTCCTGAGGAATTAATTGCTGGATCCTTTTGAAGTTTGCAATTCGGAATATTATTAGTTTCTGCATCGTTTTGTTGGAGGGAAGTGCTATCAATAACTTCTTTCGATGCAGTAAGCTTTGTATCTGCTTCTAAATTGGATCCTGGAGTATTCATATTGTTATCATCAGAAATTGAAAGATTATTTTCTTTGAAATCTCTATCTCTCCTTTGGTCTATTGAAGTATCTTCTACATCACTTTCATTACCTAATTCAATACCATTGACATCGCTACTATCGCTAGGTTTAACAATCTCTTCAGATTGTGCAATTGAATCTTTACCTTTTACTTTTATTCTATTGTCTTCAGGAGTTGCTGATCTGGAGATATCTTTAACAATGTTGGTTATTTTTGTTTTTAAAACTGCAATATTTTCTTCAGAAGATTCTCCATTAATACCCCCATTTGAGATTCGATTCTGAGATAAATAAGAATAATCTGGATAATCAGTAGTACCAACAATAGCAGATGCTTCTTTTAAAGAATTTCCGTTGATAGGTATATGATTGGTTACCGAATTCACCATATTTCGTGGTTCTAACTCCTCATCCGTAATATATTTTATATCTTCTATTATATCAGTAGAAAAATTAATATCTTTATTCGAAGTATGATTATATATAACCTTATCTCTATCAGATAAGATCTCCTGCTGTTCTTTGAAATTCTTGTTCTTATAGTACTTTCTTCGTTGTTGTTTAGATATTGCTCTCACATCTACATTATCTTGATTCTTTCCTCCCATTTTTCCGTTCAAAACTCCTGCTTCTGAATAACAATCATTATTTAGCGCCAATACAATGTATTTATATACTATTATTTAGTAGACAAAGATTAACCAACAATTGCGATATTTATCTCCATAACGCAATTTGGAATTAAGGTTATTTTGCATAATGCAATTGCTCATTGCGAAAATATGAACAATCAATCCTAAAGCGTTTAACTTTCAAACGTGTCAGAAATTGTTGATATCAATATTTTATATAGCTGAAATGTTATAACCAGTGCACAATTAGCAATAGTTCTTTATCTATTTGCATATATAAAAAGCTAGGGTTGAAACTTCTGATGTACTTAGACCTAAAAGTTGGCAGTTCATCTTTTTCTCTCAATAATAATTTATGGAGGTCGGTTAATTGTATTGTATATGTATACATTAGCATATAACTATAAAATACTCTTACTCGATCTATAACTATCTAAACTCATATATATATACCATGAAAGTTAATAAATAAATAAACAAATAAATACGCTTTTCCTAAGTAATTCCTTTAATTAAGAATATTGATCTCTTCTTAACAATTTTAATGATATTACCGATATTATATAAATTTAAAATAGGATGTTGGTACTTCTACTATTCATATACCAAGAATTTCTACCGTTCGAATTATGGCCGTTAAGTGGTCCAATAGAAACGTACGCTGCCCAGTGACAGCTTATCAAGCTGACTTTTGATAACTTCATCATCTTTCTTCAATCCTCTTTTTCTACTCAATGCAACCAGTAATTTCATCTTAATCTCATTCGCTACAAACTCTTTCTCCTCAAGTTTATGGAAATATTTTAAGAGAATATCAACAAGAGCGATATCTATAAAAAACAATTTTGGATATTTAGCAACTTAATATTCACATATCTTTTGGATAGCCACACAAGGAGTTGCTCGTTCAAATTACCAGGATGATATTTACATACAGTAATATGGGTGAGATTGTTGATATATTGAAGTGATTCACGAAAGGTCTTATGTCTCTAATTGAGGACATCCACCTCGCTGAAGCAATATCGAGTCTTGTTATTTGGGGTATCTTATCTTCAACTAACCTGAAGCTTTCCCAGGCAGTAACGAAACTTAAGCTTATTAACGTTCTTGGCCAAATGTTGGAGGCAGTTATTGCTGTATCAATGCCAAAAGAACACAAAGAAAAGGTCTTTATCTTTGACTTAGATAGAACTCTACTAAATAATTCTAAATCAAGCAGACATCTCCATGAATAACCTTCAAAGCTAAAGCATTCTAGATTAGGAAAAGACTTAATACACTTAATTGCACTATTAGTAGGAGTTTGGCTCGCTACTTTCACCGCGTTGCCCGATTATAGATAATATAGCAGTTTTATTGAGCTTAATTGTACTGGTACATCTTAAGGTGAAGAGAATACAGAGATGTGTTTAACAACAGAATACGTTGTCTCTGGGTGGCATAATTTACTAGATTTTTTATAAACATATATATATGCGTAATATCTAAGTAATTTATCTAAGTTATACCTTAATAGCTATTGAGAATATATTAATTAGTACTTTGGTTCGATCGGGTATAGTTGACCCTAACAACCCAACCATACTTTACCAGTTCCTACTTTTAACCTTACAGTTTCAACGATCACTATACTGATAATCAGTTTATCCTATTATCGATCGATATTGCATATACATCTTAGGACTATGAATTGAAGGAAAAGACTGTAAATATTTCATAATTGAAGAAATGGGGGTTTCCTCCGTATGTGAGCGTTTTCTCAGATATAAACGCAGGATTGTGGTCCATATTACACAAAACTAGCGATTCCAAATATAATATGAGAAACATTAAGTTATTGGAAAGCTTCGAAGTATTAGAAATATTCTGGTCTGGTGGTGTTTGAGAGCTTCAACAGGTGGTTGTATTGCAATTGGCGAAGAAGCTGCTTCTGATGATGTAGATTTATGACTGGGCAGTCATTTAGAGTATGCTGCTCCTGTTTTCTCTGTTAGTGCTTTGGTGGATATTAAACTTATAGTACTTGGTGGTGTAGTTAATGCAGATTCTGCTGAGGGTGGATGAGGTGGTATTTGAATATATTTAGAGTTTTCTTTAGGAGTAAAAGTAGGTACTGTTGTAACTAGAGGAATTGTATTCAGAACAGGTGCTGTATTTTGGTTAGGGAGGCTAATAGAATTTGTAATATGATTATTAGTGGGTGTAAGTAGAGGAAGTGGTAATAGCAGTAACAATCGTAAAAGGAGTAAATGATCGGATTGAAGGCTGTGTAGCGATTTAATATTATTCAATATAAAGCATTAAATTCTATTCTGAGGGAATATTCAGCGTTAGTGCTGTTGATAACTAAAGGCTCAGCTAGCATTTTTGATAACTTGGCGCTGCTTAATCTTTATTTAGATAATAGTCTATGGCAAAGCAGGTATGGCCATTAAAAACGAGATTATAACAGTAGCAGTATGTTAACTAGAATACTAGATTTGGACAAAAATCAATATGGAGGTGAATATTTATTTATTATACATAATTATATTGATGAAGTGGTAGACCTGGTGGCTAACTTAATACTGGTTATCATTTGAAAATGGTTAACAATAGCCATCGTGTCATAGGGAGGGGGAATAAGGGAACTAACTGAAACTGAAAAGCAACTATATAAAATGGGTAAATGCTTCCCCATTTTTTTGATGCAGGGTGGTTTTAAAGTTTCATATAGTAGACGCAGGGAGAATGGGGATGGAGGAGGGGGACCTCGTGGTACAAGAGAAAGATGTGATGTGAACGTGTAATATATTTGTCTATATCTAAATGGATTTATTGCTTGATCGAGGTGGAAAATAAATTAAATCAATTATTTTGTAATATTTTTCTGAGAAAATTGCTGATTTTGAAGGAGATCTTTCCAAAGAAAACAGGCTCTTCCTTTTGGATTACTTTTAACGAAAAATCTACTACTTGGAAGGATGAAATATATTAAGGTTGACAATTGAAAGGGATTACTATATGGGGAGCGAAAATGTATTTATATATCTAGAGGGAGGTTAAACCATCGCTCAACTTTAGATTCAAGCATTTAGATTTTAATTCATATTTTATATACAGTTCAATACAAATGTTCCATTCAGAATTGCGGGTATTGAGAAATCAACTGCAATTACTTAATCGTTAAGTTCTAACAATTAGTTTCACAATATCTATCTAAGATTAAAATATATTTATCTTCGCCTGTGCCAATTCACTTGCGCTTAAATAAGTTTAACGGTTCTGGGCAGAGCCCGGTCGTTAGAAGCAAATGGGAATGGATAAATTATAAATAATATACAAATTAAAAATGCATCAGATATTTGGAACATAGTCCGTGAAGGATATTAAAAGTACAGTCAGTTTTACTAATTCATCTAATCTTGGATCTTGGATGGAGGATGATTGAAGCATATCTTTTTTCATGATTGCAACGATTGATTGTTGGTGACGTTCTATGAATGTTTTTGTTCGGTTAATAACTCTTTCGTTTTCTGGACCGAGGGAGAGAACAATAGCACATACGGTTTGGAAAACAGGGACAATGATATCGTAAAAGGAGAGCTTGAAGTTATCAGATGATGAGATTTCAATACCAACATCAAGATCAATGTTAAGGAATTGACAACTATCAAGGACATCAAAGATTCCTGATTGAATGAGTTGATCTGCTCCAGATTTAGTTCTTGCTACTTGGAGAAGGAAACAAAGAGTTGCGTTGAATACTTTGAATTCGAAAAATAGTTCAGATGGAGTGAGATTATCACGATTGGTGGTAATTTCTTGGTCGATTCTTTGAATTGATTTAACCAACAGGAGGAGAAGATTGTACCGAACTAGACCATCTTGGACAAAAGTTGAATTTGTTTTGGATGAGAGTGAAAAGAGAACTTCTAAGAAGATAAGAGCGACAAGACGGGTTACTCCTTCTGCAAAAAGAGCATCATTGGACACTATGCTAAGAAGTTTATCGCCACTAGAGCGGATGATTTCAATAATTTGTAAAGATGATAAAGAAGAATCAAGAGTTGATTTGAGGTATTGATAACAGATGATGTAAAGATCAGTTCGTAGTTCTGGAGTTACTAATGGACTTTGAATTGATTCTAAACTGGTTTTAAAAAGGGAATGAGATCGATCATAACCAGCGGTATTGTTACTACTGTTGGTGAGATTCTGTTGATAAACGGTTTGTAAAGATTCTAATAAAGAAGCAAGGATTTCAGCAAATTCAATATCGGAATTAGAATAATCAACTAATTTTGGTATTAATGTTTGTAAAGTTTCAAGAACAAAAGTAGTTTGTTTGGAGGGGGGGATATTTGTATCATAAATGAGAACAAGAGCAAGTTTTGACCATGATTTTAAACAATTAAGTTGTGATTTTCTAATTCTATTATTTGATTTGGTTGTATGAATAAAGTTAACAACATTGGAGAATGCAGACTTGAATATGTCATCATCTAAAGAAGAGATTTTGCCAGTTGAAATTAATTCTAGCCCTCTTAATTTTAAAAGATGACTTAGTTCAGAGATAATTGATTCATCTTCATTATCGACTTCTTTATCAATTATTTCAAACATTTGTTGAAGACTATTTGCCGAGAAAAATGTAATTGAGTTTTGATCTAAAGGTTGATTTGACGTTACGGGCATTTCAAGAACATCTAAAAAGGAAAGCATTATAGCAGTATTAGGGGTGTTTATTGTTGCTGTCTTCTTTTTGGTAAAATTTTTATTTAAATCAAGATTTATTAAAAGATCAAGATATTTTTCAACTAATGAAAGAGAACCTAATTGAGAACTTTCAAAGATTTCTAAGGAAATATATTCTAATAAAGCGGATCGATGGTTAAAAAATGATTCTATAGTACTAATAGTGGAGTTGTCGGACGATGTGAATGGTTTATTATTCCATAAGGTGGTTGGATTAATTATTGGTTCCTTTTTAAGAAGGGAAAGGATAAAATCAAATTCACCATCTCTTAAGAGGGTTAAAATTGATTGTGAGGTGAGAGGATTTTCCACTAATAAAAGAATAATTTCAATACAATAATTGGATAATTTACTAAATCGATATTCAACATTTTTATTATTAATATTTTCAATACCATATTGTAATAAGTTTACAATTGTATTAAATGAAGAAATTCCTGTTGCTATACCGCAGTTATCATCATCAAGTGTTAATTGACCATCCCCAGTTGTACGAAACCCAAGGAGAAAATGAGCCGTTGTTGGTTCATTTGATTCATTTTTCAAATTTGCAATTAAGAATCTTAATAATAAAAGTTTTATTTCAATAGCTTGTATATTAGATGGATTACCATTATACTTCTCTAATGGTCTTTCTAATTGATCAAGAAATCCCTTTTTAATACGAATACTTTCATCAACAGTTTCTAAAATACTTAGTAGACGATTTTTCTTTACTCTAGCATCGGTGGTGATTGTACTTAGAAATTGTGAAGATAGAGAAATACGCTCAAGTAATTGTAATGAACGAGATGCTAATTCAATATTAGGAGATCCAATATAAAGAGCTAAATATGTAACTATAGGTAATTTATGTAATAAAACATCTTCAAATGCTTTTAATCCATGATTTACAATTTGGAATGGTGCATTATTTGCCGGAGTGGTGGTAATATTGACTGAATGTTTAAATTCTCTTACTATAACATCTAAGAAGATTTGTTGATTGTCTAAAATATCATTTATAATTGTTATTGCCAGAATAACTGATTTGATTAATGGATCATTATCATCTAATTCATTTATTTCATCAATATTAATAGAACATATTGAGATGAGAATATTATAAATTTTTCTACTAAATAAATAACTCATTGTTGTTGAACAAGGATGATTATAAAGATAATTTAAGAATGATTGCGATCGAACAATTAAATCAGGATTGACTCCTAAATTAGCAGATAATCTTGTTAAATCAGGATCCAACATTTCTAAAGAATATTTAATAATCTCTAAACAAGGCAGTTGTAAGAATAACCTATCATCAGTATTAAATTCACTAGCAACTGATGAAGCAAATACTTCATTAATGATGAAATCAATATAACACCAAATACCTGGATAACGATATTTGCCACCTAAATCTTGAGGAAATGGAAAAGATTGAGTGATGGTAGTTTCTTCTAGAGGTTTAATTAATGATTGAATAAGAGTAATTACGCCTATAATCTCCCCAGGAGATCTAAACAATTGAGTAAATCGTTCTTTTGGTGAAAGATTCTTTGCTATAACCGTTCCATCAGGTCTATAAACAATAGTATGAAATATTAAATTGTCAACTGAATTCCATAATGCATAGCGTAGTTTCTCATTATTTGTTTGAGCAAATGATGATAGTGCGGTTAATATTGTACCATAAAGAGGCGTTTGGCAACGTAATAAATCAAATAAGCTGCCAATATAACCACCTTTACCATCAGTAGCAAATTTATAACTAGCATCCTTGTTATTATCAACAACAACAGTAATCAATCTAAAATAAGAAGATAATAAAAGAATAATATCATCGTCCAAATGCTGCATATCACTAACAGATACCAAAGCGTTGGTGGTGGTTGAAAAGGATAATGAATTTGAAGGATTTGATTTTGGTTTTAAAGTATTGGCGAAATGAGTAAATGCATTAAATATAGCATTCCAAGTGAGTTTCTTATAATGATTTGATGTAACTATAATGAGGTCTTTAGATGAAGTTGAGGTACCAAAGGTTATAGCATCGCGGTTATTAGCAATGTTGCTACCACTACCACTGCTGCTACCACCACTACCACCACCACTACCACCCCTACCATCTTCATCTTTTAACAATTCATATACTGCTTTTGAACATTCTTCTCCATAACTTAAACTAGCCAACATATCGCATAAGGTTGTGCTCATAAATAATATTTTACATTCTAAAGCCCAAGTAATAAATCCATATAAACTACTTTCACTATCGACCCAGAATTTTAAAGAAGCATTTTCACGGTCAGAATATAAATAAGAAATAAATACAAATAACCGTTCTAAATCATTTTCAGGAACTTCCGGATCATCTTGATAAGAATCATTGTCTAATGCTAAAAAGTAATCTTCTTCATTCAATCGCATATCTTTAAAAACATCTGCTAAATTTGTAATCAATAATTCAACCATTCTTTCTAATTCTTGTAAAAGCAATTGTAAAAACTCATCAGATAATTCACCAAGTTTCTTAAGAGAAGGAACTCTACTCTGTAAAGCTTGTCTATAATCATAAAAATGAGGCTTTTTATCCAATGATTTTGAAATATTTGATGCTAAGATCATGAAGAATTCAATAGCTCCTAAATCAATAGCAACTTTTGTAGGATCTAAAATAGATGTTTGATAATTAATTTTATGAGAAGCAATTTTATTTTTAACTTCAGTAGATTCATTTCTACAACAACCAGTAAAACCAGATAGCATCGCAAGAGATAAAGCACCCTTTACGTAGTCAAGTTTCCACTCATCAGTACCACCACTACCACCTACTACCAAGTTATAAGCCTTATACGCTTCATCAAGCTCTACACAATAATCAGTACCAGACAAGAGAGGATCAAAAGAAGAAAAATACAATAACAACGAAGGTAGATAATGAATAAACATAGTATCATATTCAGCCAATCCTTTAACCCTATCAATCAACTTCCCTATTCCAACCCCCTCATTAATCAATCGATTAGAAACCATTCCATATAAAATTTGTCCCAAACAATCATGTTCTCTTAACAAGAAATCCCTTCTTAATTTCAACAATTGAACGAAATCAGAATTATGAATTTGACCTAGGAATTGCCCTCTCTTTTCCTTTTCATTCAATTCAAGGAAATCATTTTCAACCTCCTTCATAGCATCCAGAACATTACTCAAGACAGCCGCCTTCTTTTCAACATCATCACCACCCACCCAATCCTTGACAATTCTCTTAAACTCTAGCCCGCTTCTATCACCAACAACACTTTGAGATAAAAAGAATCTTATCAAATCAAGAATATACTGCCTACGAACATAAAAAAGAGCAATTCCTGCCTGTAACGGAGTCATATCCAATCTATTTAAATCCCCAGAAGAATATAAAACCAATTGAGCAGCAACAACTTCATCAATCCCCAATTCCTCCGAAACCATAATAGCAGTTTCAACAAATTCCTGATTCAAAGAAAATTCTTCATCATCAACACTCAATTTCCCTATCACTCCTGTTAGCAATCTACCTACTCCTGGGTGCCTATGCCTCCGGCGGTCGGGGCGCTGCCCCGAACCCCGTTGTTCCTCGCGAAGCGAGGAAAGTTACTTCTCCCCCGTTCACCCCCGTCATTTTCCGCGCTTTGCGCGGAACAACGGGGTTCGGGGCAGCGCCCCGACCGCCGGAGGCATAGGCAATTGTTTCTTACCATTACGAATTTTATCTCGACTTGCTTCTGATCTTTTGGGTGTTTTTAGTAAATTTTTAAAATCCTCCATGATTCTCCCAACCGATGAGTAGAGTGAATTTAAAGATCCTAAATCATCTTCAGTTGTTTGAAGAAATATCTCTTGTATTAGTTCATGTGTTTCTATAAATGGTTCCGTATTCCAGTGCATCCTTATGGTGCAATTCCTTGGTATTATTATTCTTTTATATATTTATTGTCAATGTTGATAATTACTATTTATTATTATTGTTAAAGGTTTTGAAATTTACTTGCATCAACAAACCTAAACTTTTCAGCCGTATGTTTGGTTGATAGTAAGAATTTACAATCAATTCTTACGGTTTATGCAAAGTACTTTGATCTTCTGGTGAGCTTTCGAAGTACTCAGTTCTATTGTGAGGTCTTTATAGCCAAATCTAATCTAATCGTTATTGATTTTAAGATTATTTTTGGAAATTTTTCTTTCTGATATTGTAGGTTGATCATTCCACTTATATTATCTCCATAGTAGCTCTTTACTGCTTGTTCTTCTCCAACTCACTCCACCCTCCGTCAGGGCCCATCTCTCTATTCTTCAACAGGAAAATCCAGGGGTATTGCCTAATCTGGACTATTGCATAACCAGATAATGTTGCACCCTTTATAATCAGAGATGTTGGATAATTCCTAGTAATTGTTATATAGTAAATTTATTAAATTTCGTTAAATACCTTGTAAAATTGGCTGATTTGCTTTTCCAGTTGCTAACAGTTGGTTTTGCAAGAAAAGAAAGCATTCAGAAGCCATGGATGTTACTAAATCTTACTTAAGCTGCCAGTTACAACCAAACATTTCAATCACTACTAAATGTAAGTTGATGTTAATTGACTCACCAATTATTAGACAATAACTAAATTTAACCCCATAGTACCTTTTAATTCAATAACTGAATGCAGCAGATCATATTGTTGCTTGAAAATACTGTACGTCAACCATGCCTCAAATACCCCTTCATATCCTTCAGTTACTCTAATGTATATATATCTCAAATAAAATATAAACCTCATTTTTTTTTTTCTTTACTACTAGCGTAATGCCCGAACCATCCAAAAGAAAAAGTATCCTCAAGTACAAACTTCACCATATCATGCACTCCTTTAACAATCCTCTTAAAATGAAAAAATCAAAAGATACTACATTTTTATCATTTATGGTAATACCAATAAGTAAAGGTGCAAAACTATCAAGGTCATTGCCATTATTATCACTATCACCATCTCCACGTCCATCTCCGTCATCAACTCCATCACCATCTCCATCTCCATCTCCATCACTACCACATCAAACACAAAAGACAAACTTTACTCCCCACTATCACTATCCCTTAAAGAATTCTCTTTTTAAAAAAACAAAGACAAAATCCCACAATGGCAATCAAATGAAATACCACCCTACAACTAAGCATCGCATTCATCACATCCATCATCAGTATTACAAACAGCATTATCACTACCACTATCATAAGTATAACCACTACCACCTCTTCGTGCTTCTATTTTGCTGCCTATTTTTCCTTCTTTCAGTTACACTTTTTCACAATAACAGCTGCCACAACCAACACTGGTGGAAACACAATAAAATTATATCATCGTTAATATCAATGATACAATCGATATCTTAAACGATCTCCATCAAACCACGCACTTTTATAGAAATTTATTTACATATAAATGTAGATTCAAATATATAAGTTTTACTCATTATATTATATCCTATATCACTAGGCAACGTTTCCGTTGCACCTCGTTCTTCTTATATAGAACATGAAACCAGCGACAACTTTAAATATTATAATTACCATATTATTTAGCCAAAACTTTCTGCCTCCGGTGTCTGGCTCTACTCAAACCCGCTGCAAAGCGACGATTTCTAAATTCACCTTCGCGTGATAGTACATAAAAAATGGTTATCTATAAGTGAAAGTAAATTTCAATGCTTTCCATAAGAAATATTTTCTAATTCACTATTAAAGTCCCTAATCTTATCAACGTTTAGCAGCAAGTTTCCTTTTCTGAAACGACAATGAAACGATGGAACATTAAAAGTTATCTCTACAAACCCAGTTATTAATAGTCTGGAATGAAGAAGCTATAATTATAAATTGATCTATTACAACTGAGATGGTCTTAGACATTCCAGCTTAACCATTTCACTGAATACAGTTTGAGTTCTTTGTCTCTTCTATCATATTGCATTGACCGCTGGTTATGAACACCCTTTTGATTTCGGAGAGCATTTATTATACTAGCTATAGCTATATATATTTAATATTTTACAAGATAAAACATTCATTTAATACTCCTTACTAAGGAGATTCACTTATTTGACATTCCTCCTAACACTTGTTCAGAATTATTTATTATTTTAATTAATTATTCTTATAAACAACTTATATCTCTGTATATGACTGACTTGCCACTTACCCCTGAATCCATCTAGCAAGAAATATAGCAGAACGACCATATTTAATATTGATCTGGTATTACAGACAAAAATATACTAATAATTGTTACTGTATTGATTTAAAATAAAACTGTGAATTATTACTGTACTACTGCAAAATAGAAAGTCCAAGCAAACCGGGGAATAACGGAGCTTCTTCACATAACCGTCCTATTTTGAGCGGTATCTTATCGCCATGCATATCAGCTGCCATCTCCACATTCTTAGATGTAACTTCTTAAGTACTAAATCAACTTATATCATGTCAATATTCCCTCCTACACTGGGTGGAACTCCCACTCCAACCCATACGCCTACTCCTCTCCCCATCAACCCTTCTTTATACTCTACTCCTGCCAAAAAGATTAATCAACAGATTGATATGGCCAATTTCCAATTGTCAATTGCCCAAAGTAGAATTCAATTGTTAATTTCTAATATTTCACAAGCAGTAAGGAGTAAAGTTCCTACTTCATCATTTAATAATGTTCATCCAGTTTTTATTCAAGTAATTTCAATTCTAAATACATTATCAAAATGGGCTGATGATATCCAACCATCAAAAGGACCAAGAAGATTTGGAAATTCGTCCTTCAGGTTATGGCATAGTAAATTAGAGCATGATTCATATCAACTATTATCTGGCAAGTTATTACCTTATATAGAAGAGATTGTTGGGAATCTTGAAACTCCAGTAAGGAATGAAGAAGATGATATAGTATCGTCTAATAACCCTCTTGTTGAATTAATTCCATACTTTCAACAATCATTTGGTTCAAAACAAAGATTAGATTTTGGTACTGGTCATGAACTTTCATTTCTTGCTTTCATAGGTGGTCTTATTCTAACTGGTATTGTTGAAAATCCATCTGGTGAAGATTTATTACTTGTATTTGAAACATATTTTAAAGTTATCCGAAAATTAGTTATAAGGTATACACTTGAACCAGCAGGTAGTCATGGAGTTTGGGGATTGGATGATCATTTTCATCTTCCTTATATACTTGGGTCTGCACAACTAGTCAGTGAGAGTGGTGGAATAGCAAGTACTACTGTACCACCTCCTAGAGCGATATTAGATAAATCAACTGCTGATAAATTATCTCATACAAATCTCTATTTCAGTGCAATAAGCTTCATATATGAGGTGAAACGGGGTCCGTTCTATGAACATTCACCAATTCTATACGACATAACAGGAGTTGCTAGTTGGAATAAAATTCATAAGGGAATGATTAAAATGTATAATGCCGAAGTTTTAGGGAAATTTCCTGTTGTTCAACATTTCCGATTTGGAAACGGATTATATCCTTGGAAAGATAATCAAGGAAATGAATTAACATCGTCACAACCAAGAGAAGAAGAAGGAATCAATACATCAGCCATAGCAGCAGCAACCACTATAACTTCATCTATAAATGCACCCACTATCTCACATGCACCAATACCATCAACAATAATGCCAATAAGAAATCGATCTCATAATTTAATGCCAACTTACCCTAATGTATCATCCAATTCAAATACAACATCTGAAGGGACAGTAGCACCATGGACTAAGAAATAAATCTACCCTAATATTAATATACTATTAGTGTAACACCTATCTAATAATAACATTAACAACCTTAGCATATATCTACATATATCCATTTTTTAATTATGGGAAGTATTAAAACTTGCATGATTTTCTTATCAAACTTATATAAATTCCATAAAAATATATATATTTTTTATATGATTCAGTAAACTAATAAATTAATATTATATATCAAACTACAGATACTAATCTATGATTAATTTACCGTCATGAAATATTCACAACCAAAGTGGTTTTTAATTACTACTTTGTTAATACTTTCATTTATTAAAATGTCGTATGGTGCTAATAATACTGATGAAGATGATGAAACAAACGATTATATTATTCAAATAACTCCTGATATTTCTGTAGAACACTTTTTAAATGTTTATCCTTCACTTGAATATGCAATGGCTGGTAGAGTTAAGATTGGCAAATTCCAAGCTATATATGGGAGGTTTGATAGGCAATTGGTAAGATATTTATCGTATAGTACATTAGTAATCGATGTTTCACCAGATAGTCAAATGAGGATATTAAATGTACAAACATTTGCTCCTAGACATCTAGCGAGGTTATCGCAACAAGAAACCTTAAAAGCAGATGGTCCATTTGATTATATTTATGATCCTTCTGGTGGAGCAAATGTAGATGTTTATATATTTGATACTGGAATTGAAACAAGTTTAGAAGAATTTGGTGATAGGGCATTACCAGGAGTAGATTTTACAAGTGAAGGAATAGGTGATAAAAATGGGCATGGTACTTTTGTAGCAGGAATTGTTGGGTCAACTACATATGGAGTTGCTAAAAACTCTACCATGATAAGTGTTAAAACCATTGGTGCAAGTGGTAGAGGTAAAATGTCATGGGTTTTAGCAGGTATTGAATATGTAATGGAAACAAAGGAAGAAAGAAGTTCAAAAGCAGTTGTTAATATGTCGCTAGGTACACCCAAAAATAACATTCTTAATAGAGCAGTTCAGCAATTGGTTGATTTAGGCGTTCCTGTAGTTGTAGCAGCAGGTAATTCTGATTCAAATGCTTGTAGATTCTCGCCTTCAAGCGCACAAGGAGCATTTGTAATTGGCGCACTTGATGATAGACTTGATTCAGCTGCAACGTTTACCAACTGGGGTGAATGTGTAGATGCATTTGCTTCTGGAGTAAATGTTGAAAGTATATCGATATTTGGTCCTTCCGCAATACAATACTCAGGGACATCAGTAGCATCACCAATAGGAGCAGGATTAATTGCGTATTTCATGGGAATGGGAGATTCAGGAGAGATAGCAACACAAAGGGTAAGATTAAATATATATGAATATGATTATATGAGTAATTACTAACCAGAAAGACTAGGGATTTACGGGTAAAAGGTGCCATGTCTAGAACAAGTCTTGTTTTTAGACCATGGACTGAAAATGCAATTTTATATAATGAAGCTGGTGAACCAATATGGTAAATGTTTGTACAATAGGTGAGGGATAGTTGGTTTAGAAGTTTAGGTTAGTCAGTGAGCCAGCTATATATACATATAAATGTGTAGTTAATCCTAATATGTATGCAATAGCATGTTCTCGAAATAAACCAGCACGATATATCTCATTCTTACGTTTTGAACAAAGTTATATATTCTATTGTTAGTGTAGTATAGTGCGATGTACTTCGTACTTAATCTTGTAGATTAAGTAGGATTTTTTACCTATAAAGTAAGAGTTAATTGTACAATGTTCGAGATTTAATAAAGTATTTGTTTTGGTTTATGGGAACGGGAGAAGATATTTATAACATATGCAATAGATGTAATAATATACTTACTTGTAGTCTTATATTCAAAGAATAATTATAGTAATAGTTCAGTTATTGTATTTAGTGGTCAAATTTAATAAATAATAGTTGAGTGTTATCTACAAACTGGAAACCAACAATTGAACCTAAATGGTTAGAAGTGAATCTAACGTTGAACGTTGATTCAATATCCGTTCAATACCCCCATATATATAATACCCTCTATACACTTCACTTAGGGCTAAGATAAGGCATAATTTTAAACGAAATCTAGAAAATTTTATTCAATATATATTATAAGTAATCCGCGGATCTCGTTGTAATCTGAATACGTGGTCGTAGTTCCGTACTGTTTACCAAATATTCGCTGAATCACTCTAATCTACGAATGAATATTGGCTCTTTAACACCTTGATCAATTAAAAGTAATAATATTCGCCATATAGTCTATTTAAGTGAATTATACGATTTTATATTGACAGTTCTTATACTTATAATGGTAAGCGTTCCACGATTTTCTTAATACTTTTGTATCTTAGGAATAATGATTAATTATAGATCATCCATTTCATAATTAATATTAGGAACTGGTAATGTATATGGTTGGGTTGTTAGGGTCATCTGTGTCTCAAACTTAAGTACTAATTAATATACTCTTACTTGCTATTAAGATATATCGATATCTTGGATAAATTACTTATAGCTAGATATTACACACACACACACACACACATATATATATAAGCTAATAAATTATGCCACCCAGAGACAATATGTATTCCGTTGTTAAACACATCTCTTTATTCTCTTCACCTTACGATGTACCAGTACAAGCTCAATAAACTGCTATATTATCTATATCCTTTCTCATGAAAACAAGTCCTACTTTCAATTGAAAATGATCTATTTTAGCCTTTTACAAACTTCACGATTCTTAACACCATTACTAAGAAAATCCACTGCTAAAATAATGCAAGAAGCATGCTTACTACTAGAAGAGAATAAGAAGTACTCGGAAGCACTTACACTTGCTGAAATTCTTACTATGCTTTACCCTAATGATCCACTAGGATACTATCAATGGGGTCAATTACTCGCTCTAACCAAGAAGAATCGGGATGCGCTGGAACAATTTATAAAGGCACTTGGATTACTTACCAACGATAACAATGATAGCAATAGTAGAATTATGAGAGTTGTGATTGAGTCTGAGATTAATAGCTTCACAAGAACTGATCCATTTCGAGTTCTTTCCAATGAAATATTGCATAATATCTTTTCGTACCTGAGCGTAATAGAATGGACTGGACTTCAACATGTATCTAACGAATCATATTCATACTTATCTAACGACTATTCTCTATGGAATACATGCAACTTTTATAGGAAAGGCAGTGTACCTTATTCTATAGAAACTGGTTGCAGCGAAGTAAGACTTCGAAAATGCTTTCTCAATGCTACTCCTCGGGGAAATCTTAACTATAATAAAAAAGTTAACATTAATCTATCTTTCTTTGCATCTGCCAAGGAAGAAGTAAAATGTCTCAAGCTGCTGAAGAATCGTAAGTTCCAGAATAAATTTCCAAAATTACTGGTAGATAACTTAACTATTGTAAAGAATAAGGAGTGTTTTCGTTCGTATAAACTTTTCGAGCAGATAGCGCCGGTTAAACTTTTGAAACTACGGATGAACTGTGGTTACAAAATGAACTACCTAGACTTAATTATAGAAGGGCAGCCAACGCTCGAAATTTTGCTATGGGATTCTTGTCTGCTTCTTGGTGACCAGTTAAATAAGATTCACCATCATTCTCTAAAAGCTTTAGCAGTGAAGGTAAAGAGCGAGACTCCTACCGATAGCGCAATTAAGTGTATTAAGCCTTTCCCTAATCTGGAGTACTTTGAATTTGAAAATGTTTCACGGATATCTTTCTTTAATTTAGAATTATTTGGTAGAGTTCTATCTAAGTCAAAGATAAAAGCTCTTTCTTTCTGTTCCTTTGACATTGTTACAGCAACAACTACCTCTACCATTTGGCCAAGACCGTTAATAAGCTTAAGTTTATGTAAATGTTCCTGGGAAAACTTCAGGTTAGCTCAAGATAAGATACCCCAAATAACAAGACTCGCTATTACTTCAAAGTGGACGACGACTTCAATTTTAGATATTCGACCTTTAATGGATCACTTCAATATAGCAACAAATCTCACCCATGTTAATGTTTATAGATATCATCCCGGTAATTTGAAAGAGAAACTTGTGTGGTTATCCAAAAGATGTGTAAATATTAAGTTCTTAAATATCCAAAATTGTCTTTTTATAGATATTGCTCTTGTTGATATTCTCTTAAAATATTTTCATAAACTTGAAGAGATAGAGTTTGTAGCGCGTGAGATTGAGATGAAATTACTGGTTGCATTGAGTAGAAAAAGAGGATTGAAGAAAATAAGGTTCAATTACAGTGAAGATAATGAAGTTATGAAATATCGGCTTGGAAGATTGTCACTTGGTAACGTTTCTGTTGGACCACTTATCCGCCACAATTCAGATTATGAATGGTGTAAAATGCTTGGTATATAAATATTGTAGTAGAAGTACCAAAATTCTACTTTAAATTTAAAATGTTTGGGTCTAAGTACATAAGAAGTTTCAACCCTAACTACTCAGCAACTCCTTAACACCCAAACTGTTGATATTATTGTTAGGATATTGGTTTTTAAGAGTAAAGTAAAAATAATGTAAATGAATAGGGATTTGAGTGATTATCTCATCCTACCTCTAGCGACCGCGCACTGTCCGGAGTTGTATTTCTCTATCTCATAGATTACCATCTAAATGTAATATAATAAACTCTTGCTAAATGTTACTGAGAATTGAATTTATATTAGTTTACCTATGATATTGGTAACCAAATTAGGAAGAATCTATCTCGTTGGATAGTATTGTAATTATATCTTCTACTCTTGAAAAAATCTACATACTGGTTCAGCGGTGCAAATGGGTTACGTTCAATATGGATTTCTATTCAATCACTGATAGCTGGAAGCTATCTTGGAAACGTATATATCTGGAGCGATCTTCTCAAACCGAATGTGAAGAGCATATTATATATCAAATTATATATGGATATACAGATAGTAGTAAGGAATCATTGACCAATAGATGGTTATATGAAATGGAGTTAATTTAGTTAAATTAATTAATTAGCTATCTGCATGCATACTTAAAAATTAATTTTTAATTATTTATATATAAATATGTAAACTATACAAAGTGGCCGGGCCGGGGTTTACAATTGACTATATAGCTATCGATCAATTTTAATTTTAATGAAGGTGAAATTTAATAAAGTAATACTTGAAGTTAACCTTAATTTTCTGGCTCGATCTGAAATAGCTATATCTGATCTCTAATCTTTAATATATACTCACCATATCTACAAAGATGTTTTTAGATAAATTAGTTAGATAATATACTCTACCTACAAGTCGATTCTATAAATTTTATCTATATGTAAATATATTCACTTTTCCAAATACTTTCCCTCAGGGAGTTGAAATATCTGTTTTAATTTTGATAAAGAAAGTTTTAGATGGAGAAAGGTTTTACAGAATTTCCAATCATCTTTCGAATACCAGATTCATTAACAAGTTTGTTTACACGAGCTCTCTTTGAATCTTTGTAGTTGTTTGACTATTTAGTACAATTCCTCGGTTATGGGTCCGGCCAGAGACCGACCACCCGAATTAGAGGAATAGTAGAAAGATATTTGCATCTATTTACAATTATTTACAATTATTTACAATTATTTACGAACGATTAACTTTTTCTAGTAATATTGATATCGTGAATTTACCTTCAGGTCTAATGATTCTTTTAATAGTCTTCCCTTGAAGATAGATTTCTCCACCTTGAGATTTTATCAAAGTAATAAGATCATTGTCATTTACTGAAGGATTTTCAAGTTGAACAGATAAGAGAGATTTACCATTAATTATTACTTTATAAACTCCTGAATCACTTACTTTTCTTACTATGGGAGTAGATTGTGGCCATTCTTCAGAGAATATCGTTGTCCATTTCTTTCCTTTAGAATGGAGTAATTTTTCCCAACCTTCTTCAGCATTGGATGGTGTAACAGGGGAGATAAGTTGAAGAAGGATTTTGGTAGATTCATATAAAATCTCCGAGGAAATATTGGAATTATCTAATGCAGTAAGAATTGTTCTTGTTAATTTCATATAATCAGATATTACAGTATTCATCGTTAAATCAGTATGGAATGCCGAGGTAATTTGTTCAACTTTCTTTTGAACTTCATTCCATAGTATTAATTCATCATTTGAAAGTTTATCAAAATTAATTTCAATATTAGGGATATCTCGAGTAATGATTGTATCAACTATTGATTGAACACGACCTAGCCATCTTTCAATTCCTATAATTTTTTGTTCATCCCAATTTAAAACATCAGTAACGGGTGCTTGGAATAATATATGTGCACGAGTTGCGTCAGCACCATGAGTTTGTATACATTGAACTGGATCAGCACCGTTAAATTTTGACTTAGACATCTTTTCATGAGCAATTTGTGCTGGTTTACCAGTTTCTTTTATTATTGGACCGAGTTGAGGATTAGATTCATCTACTTCGTGAGGTTTTAAGAATCTTCCTGTTTCACTTTCTATTAATGTTCTACCATGAACCATACCTTGAGTAGCTAACCGTTTAATCGGTTCTCCATTGAGATCACCTCCAGACCAAGCACCTATTTTATATAAAAATTTAGAAATAAATCTTGAGTATAATAAATGAAGAATAGCATGTTCTACCCCACCAATATATAAATCTACTGGCATAAATTGTGACGCTTTTTTATAATCGAAAAGTTGATTAGGATTTTGTGCATCAATATATCGGAAGAAGTACCATGATGAATCCATAAATGTGTCCATTGTATCAGTATCTCTATGAGCAGGTCCACCGCATTTTGGACAAGAAGTTTCCATAAATTCCTTACTAGTTGAAAGTGGAGCACCTAAACTTTCAGGAAGGTAAACAGGAAGATCTTCATCAGGTACTGGAATGACTCCACATCCAGTTTGACAGTGGATCATAGGAATTGGAGCACCCCAAAATCGTTGCCTACTAATAAGCCAATCACGTAATTTTAATTCAGTTGCTTTAGAAACCAATCCTGTTGAAGTTAACTTTTTAATAATTTCTTGACCTCCTTGAGATGATGAAAGACCAGCAAATTCTTGACAATTTTCATTTAATGTACCATCTTTCCCAGTATATATTTCATTGTCTGATAAGATGATATCTTTTGGTGGATTTATTACTATTTTAGGAGAATTACCAGGACTATTTTGTTTCCAAAATAAATCATCTCTTGTATCATGACCAGGACATCCCATAACAGCGCCATGACCATAATCAGAGATAACATATGGAGCAACAAATACAGGAATATTAAAAGCATTAGGGGTTAATGGATTTGAAGCAAATAAATTAGGAATTTTAAATCCAACTTTTGAATCTTGTGGTAACGTTTTACAATGTTCAATAAATTGTTTTAATTCAGGAATATCTTTTGCTAAAGTTTCAGTAATAATATGATCTAAAGATAAAGCAGCATATTCAACGCCAAATAGAGTATCAGGTCTTGTAGTAAAAGTAGTAATTCGATCAATGATATTACTATCAAATCCTTTTAATAAAAATTGTACTTGAGCACCTTCAGATTTTCCAATCCAATTTCGTTGCATAGTTTTAACTTTTTTTGGCCAATGTTCAAGTATTTTAAGATCATCCAATAATTCAGGAGCTAATTTTGTTATTGACAAAAACCATTGTTCTAACTTTTTCTTTTCAACAATAGCACCAGATCTCCAACTTCTTCCTTCACTATCCACTTGTTCATTAGCAAGAACAGTATTTTCTATTGGATCCCAATTAACAACTGCCTTTTTTCGATATGCAAAACCAGATTTATACAACATGATAAATAATTTTTGAGTTAATTTATAATATTCAGGAGAACAAGTGATTACTTCTCTTTCCCAATCAAAATCTGCCAACATTGTATCCATTTGTTGTTTCATTTTTTCAATATTTGAATAAGTCCAAACAGCAGGATTAATATTTCTTTCAATAGCAGCATTTTCAGCAGGTAAACCAAATGCATCCCAACCCATTGGATGAATAACATTATAACCATTCATTCTACGATAACGGGATATAGCATCGCTAATAGTATATACACGAAGATGACCAATATGAAGGATACCAGATGGATATGGAAACATAGATAAAACATAATATTTATCTTTTGTATAAGGATGATTTATAGATCTCCTTGGAGGATTTGACTTCCAAATATTTCTCCATTTTAAATCCAATTGAGGAAGGGAAAGAGGAGGATGAATACTATTAGATTGAGTAGAATAGCGTAAGGAGGAAGTGGGAGGTTTTAATCTGAAACTACACCTTATACAAGGAGTAAAAGGGATTCCCCTTAACATAGTATGTATAAGTATAACTATAACTGGTTGTAAAAATAAACAAGAACTTAGAAATAGCGTATATATAACTATATAGTAATAATTGATCCTCCTTCCTCGATCTTTTCAATCGACAATGTCCCTGCATATTTTCAAAAAAACGGCTTTTACCGTTTAACTTTCTCGATAAAAAAATAGCCGCGAACTCGTATACATATTTCACTATAGCGTTATTCCGATATCTAACCTCCACGTCAAAGATAAAGTAAGGTAGAGTATATACAGTAGAGTGAAGTAAAGTGAAGTACAGTAAACTAAAGTAAACTACAACAGTACCTTACAGTACACAATCAACAAAACTACAGTACCGTACTCTATCATTAAATAAAAGCAACGCAAATTTACCTTCGCCAAGTAGTCTGTGCTCACCAAATCCAAATATTAACTTTGTAACTTTAAACCAGTTTTGTGAAATCAAGTAGTTATTAAATACGACTATTAAGTCGTTTTGATGAGGAACGATAAATAATATGACGATAACAAAAACCCTTTTACAAACAGCATATTCATTAGTTAGTAAGTAACTTGTGAATAGTAAAGTAAAACCTTAAAACCTTCCCTTCTCCTTCTCCTTATCCTAACTTATATAGCCCGTGATAGTACCGATGCGGATCCTGATATACCAGATGATGTTACTGATCCTGCTACTGAAGAAATATTTGCAAGTTGGGCTATATTCATTGTATTAGCATTATTAATTGGTTCTTTATGGACTTCGTATTACCTTCAACAGAAGAAAATTCAAGCTATTCATGAAACAGTTTTATCAATCTTTGCGGGAATGTTTGTTGGATTAATTATTAGAATATCACCAGGCCATTTCATTCAAGAACATGTTTCGTTTAGTTATTCTTACTTTTTTAATTTATTATTGCCACCAATTATATTAAATTCCGGGTATGAACTTCATCAAGCAAATTTCTTTCGAAATATTGGTTCAATTTTGACATTTGCATTTGCAGGAACATTTTTAGCAGCAGTTGTTTTAGGAGTATTATTATATATTTGGACAGCAATTGGTTTAGAAGGGATTAACATATCATTTGTAGATGCTATTAGTGTTGGAGCAACTCTTTCGGCAACTGATCCAGTGACTATTTTATCAATTTTTAATGCGTATAAAGTTGATCCAAAATTATATACAATAATCTTTGGTGAAAGTTTACTTAATGATGCAGTTTGTATTGTTATGTTTGAAACTGCTCAAAAGTTTTCTGGAGAAACTGTTAAATTTTCAAGCTTTTTTAAAGGGGTAGGGATGTTTTTAATGACATTTACATTATCATTATTGATTGGTAGTATTGTAGGAGTAATGACAGCATTAGTGTTAAAACATAGTCATGTTCGAAGATTTCCTCAAATTGAATCTTGTCTTGTTCTTTTATTTGCCTATGCCTCATATTTCTTCTCAAATGGTTGTCATATGAGTGGTATTGTATCATTATTATTCTGTGGAATTACATTAAAGCATTATGCTTATTATAATATGAGTAGAAGAACACAAATTGCAATTAAATATATATTTCAATTACTAGCACAATTATCGGAAAATTTCATTTTCGTATACCTTGGATTATCACTCTTTACACAAGAAGAATTAATTTTCAAACCAGTTTTGATCATTGTTACAGCACTTGGTATTTGTGTATCTAGATGGGCAGCAGTATTTCCATTATCAAGATTAATTAATTTTGTTAGTAGAACAAGAGCAACAAGAATGTTAAGAGGAGGAGGATTTACGTCAGGATTTACATCAGGATTTACATCAACAGCACCAATTCCATTACCCAATCAAATCCCCGATGAGATTCCACAGCCATATCAAATGATGTTATTCTGGGCAGGATTACGAGGAGCAGTAGGAGTAGCACTAGCGGCTGGGTTAGAAGGCGAACATGGACCGTCCCTACGTGCTACTGTATTAGTAATTGTAGTTTTAACAGTAATAGTATTTGGAGGCACAACAGCAAGAATGCTAGAGATTCTTGGAATTCGTACTGGAGTTATTGAAGATATAGAATCCGATGATGAATTCGATATTGAAGCAATTCTCGACTCTCGATATCAACGAGAAGAAGGTGTAGGAATAAATAGAAGATATGATAACAACCCCACCCCATTTTCAAAAACAACCTCCCGATCAGGATCCATTACAAGATTAAGAAGATCAAATTCATATCATGATGACCATGATCAGCTTGAAAATGATTCTGATATAGAATCAGATATATCTGATTTACCACCAATGGCCGGATCCTCTAATAACAACCAATCATCATCAGTAGCACTTGAAAATCTAAACAACGGAGATATATCATCAAGTTCATCATTTCTACGAGCTGATGATCGTGCCCGTTGGTTTCGTGAATTCGATGAACAAGTTCTTAAACCAGTTTTATTAGATTCTTCGCCTGGAACAAGTTCACCAAATGGTAGTAGACAATAATTTTTTTATTATTTATTTGCATATCATTATGCTATTTTTCATTCTATTATATATACGTAACCGGTTCCTTTGCCTCCGGCGGCCGGGCTCTGCCCGGAACCGTTGTTCCTCGCTACGCTCGGAATAATATCTATACATGCATCCTTACTCTGGCCGCCCGCCTCCGTTACGCTCGGAACAACAGGTCAGGGCAGAGCCCGGCCGCTGGAGGCAAAGAGAACCGGAAAAAGAGAAACTATTGAGCTTTATCTATTGGTTTGATATCAGATATAAGTTCTGATTTACAATAGGTATTACATTCGGATAGGATTCGTGCTTGTTTTGCTATATCAGCAAGTTTACTAATTACAACTTTGTTTCCTTTTGTAAATCCATAAATAGTATAATGAAGTCCTAGTTCATCACAGAATTGCATGATTCTCGGTTGAACCGATCGGAAGTTGTGACGGGGCATACGTGGGAATAAGTGGTGAATGGCTTGGAATTGTAACCCTCCATGGATATAATCTAACCAAGCTGGACAATCAACGTCCATGGTGGTTCTAATTTGTCTTTGTGGGAATGATTCATCCAATCCAAGATCAGATGTGGACATTCCAAAATGTGATAACGTGATTTGAACATGAAGTGGCATGGTTACAACATGGGAAACCATAATATAAAGCCAGCGATCGGATGATGTATGTAATGAACATGTACAAACAAGATAAAAAAACCAATAGAAAAATACAGCCATTCCTGTAAGTTCTAGATATCTAAACCAAGCAGCTTTCCCCTTTCTAGGTCCTAAACCTAATATTAAATATTCCCATGATAATCTATAAAGATTGAATCTACCAAAACAAAGTATAGGATAATACATATAATTTTGAATTTTAACTAATGATTTAGCAAAAATATCAAAGTAAAGAACTCGATCATAAAAGGTAGAAGTAACACTAGCAAAGAATTTAGTCGATACAGCGAAAAATGGCAAATGCTGAATATCGGGATCATGAACTGGATCATTAGTAATAATATGATGAACATTATGATTTCGTTTCCACCATCCTAAAGATAATCCACCCAAAAAATCTGCAATAAATATCCCTACTATATTATCAACTTGATAATTATGAGTAATTCCGATATGACCAGCATCATGAGCAATAAATGTTAATTGATGCCATGCTAAACCTAAACAAATAGCTGATAATGTTAAATAAATTTTAAAATATCCTTCTTCACGCAAGCAGAAAAAATATCTTGCTAAAATAAATAAACTAGATATTCTTAATGCTTCTCTTACATAACCCCAATAATTACACTGAAAATAACCTCCATCTATCAATTCTTTATGAAGGTCATGGAACTTATCAATGATATTCTTTTGAGTTTCATAATCAACAGAAGGATACTTTTGTTGATCTTGTGAAACCAAACTTCGATCAAAATTTTCAATCACCTGGTGAGTAGCCTGTTCCTTCATAGACAACTTTTCATTCTTACGTTCCCACACAGGAACTCTTTGCTCGGGATCTGATAAAGAAATTGCTTCATCAGATTCCAATTCCAACCGAGACCTAAAGGTACCACCTTGAATTGGAGGTAAGAAGTTTTTCCAAGGCAATTCCACCTTTCCAATTTGGAAAGCACCTAATTTATTCAAGGTTTCATCAGAATGATAAACATCAACTTCATCGGAAGCATCCTTACCAATCATATGTAAAATAGCTTTATCACCACCTGGATGCCTCTTTATCCAATTGTTGACTTTCAATGCTCTGCCATGATGAATTATAATTAAATTTCCTTCCGATATCAAAAGTTCAATATCTTCACGAGATAAGATTTTATCTTTCATTTTATATGATTAAGCGAAAGTACAGTGTAACGAGCACACCTTTAATATAAATCTATATACCTAATATAATAAACGCCCGCCAATGACCGAGGATTATATTTCTATATTTAGTTATAAAACAATTAGGACTGCAGAGACGTCGAGGTACTGTAATCCAAAATATCAGGTTATCAATAGGCGGCGGCCGGCGGCGGTCGTTCACGTTTTTCCTCTCCCTAACCCTAAATATGAGTTTCCGGCGGAAATCGAATATTCCTCGCGGAGCGAGGAACAACGGGTCCGGGCAGAGCCCGGCCGCCGGAGGCATGTGGGTAAAGAGAGGATTATTTAGATTTAATTATATAGTTATATCATGACCATTTGAATTTAAAAAAGTTTGCACGAAGTTGTTATTGCTTTCGGGATTAATTTCATATAAACCGGGTTTTCTACAATCAGAATGATCAAAGATTAATTGACCATCTTCAGCCCGAACATGACGATGGTAGAGTTCTTCATGACTTTTTCTTGTATAATTTGATTCTATTTTACCATGTCCAGTTACTTGTCGAGGACCAGTGAATTTGAATGTGGATGTACCATTTTGACCACTGGATGTAGAGTATATAGAATCTTGTTCATTATAACCACGAACATAACTGATTTTGAATTGCTTGTCATCTGGATCATAATTTAATGTTAATACTAATCCATGCGATGAAAGTAATTTGGAACCAGCAACTGATGTTTCTTGGTCGATTGAAAGTTGATTATGAACTGATGATGAAAATACAATTTCGTGTTTATCACCTCCAGAACTAACTTGTTGTACATTGGAAAGAGATACCTTTTGTTTCCAATCAATTTCAAACTTTTCTCCGTTAGAGTATTCTAATTTACCTCTTGTGTAGATATGATCTGAAAATGAAATAACTTGAGAAAGACGAGTGCCATATCTTGGAGAGACGATTCTTGAAGTGGAATCTTTATTATTTGGTTCATATGTAATACCAGAACCTTCTATTCCAGGTAATTGCCATACCAATAAATTAGCAGATACAATCCAATTTTCATTGATAAGAGTTTTGGAAGTATCTCTTCTATCACCATTTACTACTTTTAAGGTAATTTTTGATCCTTCTTCAGACCACAAATGTGGTAAGAATGGAGTTAAATCAACTTGGTAAGATGGAACATCATATGCTTTTGTACCTACAATCTTAGACCATAATGGTGGTGAATAACCACCAGTGTATATAACTGGGAAGGGAGCTGCTACACCTGCTAATTTTTCATTAATATAAACTTCTACAAGACGAGTTGGTCCATGTTTTCCAAATTCATTTGCACCTTCTGGAAACCAATCAGAGTATGGATCAAGAAGATGACTATACCAAAATTCTTCTTCAGCATTACCAGAAGCAAATATATCTAAAACTACCCTTGCGGTATCTTTTGGTAAAGAAGTTAATTGAGAAACAATATCATCAGTTGGAGCTGACCAAGAAAGTCTTCCATTTGGAGGAGATAAAACAATAACTTCATTAGGAGATGAATCAACATCATTTGCTAAGAATTCTTTAACAGAATTATACGATTGTTGAGGAGAGTTAAAATATTCAACGACAAGTGAAGCAGTAATTGGACCAGTATAAACATCATTCACGAGATTATTTAAAACAAATGTAAAGTCAATATCAGATTTCTTAAATAAAGAAGTATAAGTAGAAACATCTTTAACATAACCAAAAGTAATATTTCTATTACCTGGTTCAGCAGTTGAAGTTCTCCAAATTTCACTACCATCAAGATAAGCGTGAGCTAATCTATCGAATTGACGACCATAAGTTGAAGCATTAAAAGTGATTCGAACATGAGTAAAATCTTTCTTAGGAGCAGTATAAGTGGTAATGAATGGCTTATCATAAGAATCAAATACATGATGATCCATTAACTTTTGTATAAAAACTGGTTTTCCCAGGTCTTTTGGAGGAGCATAAACATCGAAAACATCAACAACTTCATGACTTGGTTTTGAAATATCTTGACCACCATCAGCAAGGAAGATCAATTGCTTTGTCCAAACATCACTAGCCCCTGCTGGACCATTATCATGAGTTCCTTTATGGCCTCTATGAGCGCGGTGAAAACCATGAAATTGACCAATTGTTAAAATAACAACTCCTATAGCAATTGCAGTATAAATAATAATATTTCTTCTTTTCCTATTAAAAGTTTCACCCCCTTCATTAAGAGTGATATACCCAGATGAGAACCAACCCATGATAATATAGCGAACAGTAGAGTATAAAGTAAAGAATATATATAACTATCTATATAATATATAACCAATTAAAAACTTAAAATATAAACAATCCAAGAAACTCCTTTATATTGAGTTAACTTGTATATTACTCCCGGTCCTTTTCCGAACTGACAGTTGTGATGCCGTAAATACAATTGATGCCGTTTATAATGCAATCTAATTCGCGATGTACGTTATCTCTGAACAAAGCTAGTTGGAAAATTTATCTATTTGCCACTTGGAAATCTGCAATTGCCACTTTGAGATAAACAAAAGTATGACTTTGATCCCCACAACGCCGTGAAAAATGATATAATTATAGAAATTATTCAATCATACAAGAGTCATTGTTATCGACCAACCCCGCAGCGTACCTTAAAATCATGGTTATCTATGCAGACGTAAAAGATAAGATTGTAGATCATTACTAAATAATAGCAAAAGATAAGAAAAAAATTTCATAAAGCGGCTTGAAACATTTACCGAGAAGAAGAAGTGGTTATATCCACGGAGCGGAGATTACTTTGAATATTAACAACCGTGTATACACTACTCTACCCACCATGTCTAATATTAGCTTATCATATCAAGAAAGAGCTGCTAAACATCCTAGCGCTATTGCACGTAAATTGCTCAATTTAATGGCAGAAAAGAAAACAAACCTTTGTGCTTCATTAGATGTAAGAACAACCAAAGAATTTCTCGATCTCCTTGATACAGTTGGACCATATATTGCAGTTGTTAAATCACATATTGATATCATTGATGATTTCACTTATGAAGGAACCATTTTACCACTTCTTGAACTTTCCAAAAAACACAACTTTCTCATTTTTGAAGATCGTAAATTTGCAGATATTGGGTCCACAGTAAAAGCTCAATACTGCGGCGGAGTTTATAAAATTGCACAATGGTCAGATATCACCAACGCCCACTCCGTTCCAGGAGCAGGAATTGTTAAAGGATTAGAAGAAGCAGCCAAAGAAACTACTACAGATGAGCGAGGACTATTAATGTTGGCAGAATTATCGTCCAAAGGATCATTAGCAACCGGCGAGTATACAACCAAAACTGTTGAAATTGCTAGACAAAACAAACAATTCGTATTCGGGTTCATTGCACAAAGTCGTATGACCGAGCAACAAGATGAAGACTGGCTCATTCTCACCCCAGGCGTTGGATTAGACGACAAAGGAGATGGTCTTGGCCAACAATACCGTACTGTTGATCAAGTTGTTTCAACCGGTAGTGATGTAATCATTGTCGGTAGAGGATTATTCGGTAAAGGACGTGATCCAGTCACCGAATCAAAAAGATATAGACAAGCTGGTTGGTCTGCTTACGAAAAACGTATTAATTAAATGTATATAATTCCACCGTTATCATTGCCTCCGGCGGCCGGGCTCTGCCCGGACCCGTTGTTCCTCGCTACGCGAGGAAGGCGGCACACGGTTACTTAATTCTTCGCGTAGCGAAGAACAACGGGTCCGGGCAGAGCCCGGCCGCCGGAGGCACATGTACGGGTACGTTTCTGTAAGGGGGTTATATCTATAAATATCTAATCAAATTTTACTTTAGTTGCCTTTTTAGTTGAATCAACATCTTTGAAAAATGCTCCGTATGCTGAATGCTCTTTCTTCTTTGTATGACTGCCAAATTTAAGAAGTTCATCTGGTACTGGTTGATTTGCTCCTCTTAATACATTGATTAAGGCTCCGGATAAGTGCTTTTCTTGTTCGGTGAATAAGGTGATAGCAAGTCCAGTTTGTCCTGCTCTACCGGTTCTACCAATACGATGAACATAATCTTCAGCGGTTAAGGGGAATGTTAAGTTGATAACTACTTTAACTGCAGCAATATCAAGTCCACGGGCAGCTACATCGGTTGCAAGGAGAATGTTTGTGTTTCCGTTCTTGAAATCTTCTAATGCTTTGGTACGTTGTCCTTGGTTTAAATCTCCGTGAATAGCTGATAAGTTAAACCCTCTATTTTGTAATAATCTCTCTACTCTTGCTGCTTCTTTTTTATATAGAGCAAAAACAAGAATCTTGTCATTCTTTTTGGATCCTGATAAATGTTGTTTTAGTAATTGAAGTAATCTTTGTTCTTTTTGAAATGGATCAATAACTTCAACAATCTGGGTAATACGTTTATTTGCTGCTAATTCATCTCGTTCACCAATGTATACTTTAACTGCGTCGTTCATAAAGGTAGATGCTAATTTACGGACCTCTGGTGGCCAGGTAGCGGTAAACATGATGGTTTGTCGGTCGGTATTGGTTTGTGAAACAATATATTTAATATCTTCTTCAAATCCCTTTTCTAACATTCTATCTGCTTCATCAAGAATAAGATATTCTACTTTAGACAAATCACAACATCCTTCATCAATAAGATCCTTAAGACGTCCTGGAGTAGCAATAACAATGTTTGATGTTTTTAAACCTTGTCTTTGTTGATCTTTAGCAACACCTCCATACACACAAACTGCATTAACATGAGTACCTTCAGTAAGGGTGATTAAACTATCGTAGATTTGCATTGCTAATTCACGGGTTGGTGAAACAACTAAGGCACGAATGCCCTTCTTTTGGTTTTTAAGAAGATGATCAACAACTGGTACAGAGAATGCAAAAGTTTTACCAGATCCAGTTTCAGCAACACCAACTACATCACGACCAGCAAGGAGGAATGGCCATGTACTAGATTGAATAGGACTTGGTTTAGGGAATTTCTTAAGAACAGAGATGATTCTTGAATCAACAGAAAGTTCATCGAATGAGAGGCAAGGTTGGATGTTTGAATTTGAATCTTCAATCTTGACGCTATTTTCATTAAGAAATTTAGTAACATCAGATGAAGGAGCTGGAGTTGACGATGGAGTAGTAGCGGCAGTTGAAACGGAAGAAGGAGTGGTGGTGGAGGTGGTAGTGGTAGATTCGGAATCAGAATTTGATTTTTCTTTCTTTTCCTTTTTTTCTTTCTTTTCTTTCTTTTCCTTCTTCTCTTTCTTTTCCTTCTTTTCCTTCTTCTCCTTCTTATCCTTCTTTTCCTTCTTCTCCTTCTTATCCATCTTCTCTACTGATTTAATCTTCTTCTTAATATCATTTTCTTCAGTTTCTTCTAAACTTCTTTTAGAAGTTTTAATTTCTTTATCAGTTGACATTTTTGAATTTGAATATAATTTTTTGAATTTAAATAAAATAAAAATGAAAATTAGAAATAAATTTGAAGTGTAAAGCGAAGAAAAGCTGACGAGTCTCGAGATTTTTTTTTTTTTTTTTTTTTTTCACTTCCTATTTTGTAAAAATCTTGCATTATCAGTAGGTCCTAACCCTTATCGTGATTATCATGTAAGTAACAGGATTATAGTGTAGAGTGGATTAGGGAGCTGGAAAAGTGGTGAAGGAGTGGATTAGTAGAGGGAATAAGGGAGCTATGTATAAGTAAATAGTAAGTACGTAGTTAATAATTGAATAAACTATAGCTTAGTAGATTATATTGTATTATTATACTGTTATGGATAGATCTAAAATAGACACTCGACATGTCACTAATTTTATTGTAGTTCATAATCCTCTATTCTTTCCATATTAAGTATACTGATATATAATATCAGCAAGTTTATATACACCCATTAATATATTTATTATTAATATATAATCAGCTATATCTATTAGTTTATATAAATTATAAAATATTTTTATTTTATTTCTGTCATGTGTGTAATATGAATAATTAATGAAATGATTTCTTTCACATAACAACTGCTTATAGTATGCTATAGGTAGGAACGAATAGAATAGCATTAACAAAAGTTCTTTAAAAATTATGAAAATAATTTGATTTAAGGTGGAGGATACTGGTGTAATAGTTGGTAGTTTATTTATCTATCACCCTGGTAGCTACTGTAGCTTCTCTACTTTATTGAAGTTATACATCGATAGCTTATTTATAATCTCAAGTTCAGCAGCATTCACCTATTTGTCACAGGTACTACAATCAGTACAGCTGCTGCTGCTACCACCACCACTGCTTACTTACTCCCAACCTCTCCCCTACCTCCCCTACCTCTCCTACCCTACCTCTCCCACCTCTCACCTCTCACCTCTCACATCCAGTTAACCCCCACTCCACGCACACCTCCACTATCAGCCACATCCGCGGATTATCGCCAATGCAATTGCCACTATCTAACGGTTTAATTCGGTCTCGGATAAAAAATTTCTGGCTAAATAAAGTGAGAATCACTACTAACTACTGTCATTGCCCGTTGCTCTCCGCATAACCTGATTATCAAAGAGGGCAAAGAAGAAAAAAAAAAAAGTCTACCCACTGTAAACTAGAAGTCGGAAAAGTAACCACGTAATCTCGAAGATTATTATATAATAATAGGGTTCCCCATAATATCGTTGTCTTACTTAAAAAATTAAAGTTAAGTGGTACGATTTGTTAGCCGATAACAAAGGTAGTAAAGTTTAATTTTTATTTTCATTGTGTTAATTTTGATTATTAGATTGCAGTACAGGAAGTATAGAAGGAGTTGAATTTATAAGCATTTTTGTAGGATATTTTTTTTTACATATGGAAGATATTTCGAGTTGTTTGGTTTAAGGAATAAAAAGGTCGTCTTTTATTTTAAATAATAGTTCGTTAATAGTCAATAGTTAATCGTTAATAGTAAATAGTCAAAAAGTTGAATACTCATCATCACTCGCAACTCATCACTCCACAACCCCACTCATGCTTTTATTTATTCCTTTATCAATTCTTTCAATTGTAGTTGCTACATCTCCTTTTCCATCTCCTCCTTTAGATTTACAATCTCCTAGTCAGACTTCTTATTCTCCATTTCCAATCTCTTCAGATCATCCTGTTAAGGATACTCTTGGTGGTGCAACTTTTGGTCAAGTTGATGAAACTAATTTTAGAGTTCGTCCTATTTTAAGAGAGTTGGTAAAATCAGATTATTTCAAATATTATAAAGTTGATTTATCTCCAGAATTATGTCCTTTTAAAGATGATGATTTAGGTATGTGTGGCAATCGTGCTTGCGCAGTTGATATTATTGACGATGAAGATGAAGTTCCTGAATTTTGGAGATCTCAATATCTTGGTAAGTTGGCAGAAGATTCTGTTACAACTGATCAATTATGGTCTCCTGATGATGATGCAGTTGCAAGTAAACTTTGTAGAGCAAATGGAGTAAGTGTTGGTCCGGATTATTATAATTTACAACCATCTCCTATTCCTCAATTAGATGACTTTTTAGATTCTGAATTAGAAGATAAGAATTATTGTTATCCAGAAGATGAATCTTTAACAGGTCCTGGTGTTTATGTATCATTACCAGATAATCCAGAACGATTTACTGGATATGGTGGACCACATGCTAATAAAGTATGGAGAGCAGTATATCAAGAAAATTGCTTTGGATATTTTGGTGAACAAGACTCTGATCTTAGCCCTGTTAATAGTCAAAATAATATAAATCCATTCCAACCTTCTTTACCACCGGCTGGTTGTTTATTAAGTTCTGTTGTTATGGATTCTAATCGTAGAGAACGTCAAGAAGTGGGAGGAGAAGCGGCTAGATTAGCATTAAATGCTGAAAATCAGTGTGTAGAACAAAGATTATTTTATAGAATATTATCTGGTATGCAATCATCAGTTTCTGCTCATCTTTGTTATGAATATCTTAATCAATCTACTGGAGAATGGTTACCTAATCTTGATTGTTTTATGAAACGAGTTGGCAATTATCCTGAACGATTAGAAAATCTTTACTTTAATTATGCATTAGTATCTCGAGCAGTTTCAAAATTAAGAAATTATATTGATGACCTTCATTTTAATCATGAAGATTTGTCTGCTGATCAAGCAACAAGAAGACAATTGTTAAGATTAATCAAAGGATCGTCACCAGTTTCCTATCGATTAAATTCCAATGATACAACCACCAATACAAGTACCATACCAAAAGTAGTTCTTTTCAATGAAACTGCTATTTTTTCTTCACCAGAAGGACAAAGTCTTAAAGGAGAATTCCGTAAACGGGTTCGTAATGTTTCAGCACTCATGTCTTGTGTTGGATGTGATAGATGTCGACTTTGGGGCAAATTGCAAACCGCTGGTTATGGAACTGCTCTTAAGCTTTTATTTGAACTTCCTGAAAATCCTGCTGATAATCCTTCTCTTTGTTCACAAGTTATGTCAACCTTCCGCCGGTCTGAATTAGTAGCCCTTATTAATACATATGATCGACTTTCAAAATCTGTAGAAGCCGTTTCCTATTTCCGAGGAGAACTCAAGCATCAACTTGACGATGACGAAACATCAACAACTTCCCCTCCAAAACCTGAATTCCAAGCTGCTTGGGATTCGGAATTTGAAGAAGTCTGGAATGCATTAAAATTCGTCCTTAAATCATACATTGACTTACCAAAAAATTTATGGACTTTATTTATTCATTATTCTGCCATCTATTGGAATCGGTTCATAGGACGTGAAGCATTAACAATGCAATATCAATATCATCTCGATCTCTAAAAGCCAGCAGTCAAAAAATCAACAACCATAGCATATATAATAGAACAATTAAATTTCACTCTCTTTGTATCATCCTCCCACTCCCCCCCCCTCGCCTCCGGCCGCCGGGCGCTGCCCGGACCCGTTGTTCCGCGCTACGCGCGGAGTTCACGTACTCCGCCTCCCTCTTCCCTGCCCCTGCTCCGCGCGTAGCGCGGAACAACGGGTCCGGGCAGCGCCCGGCCCGCCGGAGGCGAGGGGGGAGGGTGGTGGGAGGATATGCTTATAAAGGTGTATAGTAGGGTAAGGGAAGGTAGATGAAATGCGAAATTCAAAACAAATAATTGGGACTGATGGGAAAAAGAGATTGTATATATTGATATTGAATAATAATATTTTAATAATCAATTGGATTAGAAAGGATGTCAGGACAAAATACGGGATCAAGTAAGTGATTGAGAATGGGTTGAGTGAGGAATTGGAATCTTTGGAAAACTAACTGCTTATTTAGCTCCTTTCCAGTTTGGAAGTGGCTCGTCAACTCCAGCTGGTAATCCATCTGGTGGTTTATTTGGTTCTAAACCGGCAAATGGTGGTTCTTCTGCTCCATTTTCGTTTGGAACTGGAAATACAGCTACATCTACTGGTACTTCCGGTACTGGTTTATTTGGTGCTTCTACTACTGCTGGTAGTACCCCAAGTACTGGTTTATTTGGTGGTGGAGCTGGTGCTACTGGTGCTGCTGCCTCATCTACACCAGCTGCTGCTACTACTGGTGGTAGTGGATTATTTGGTAGTACTACTCCTGCTACTACTACTGGAACTGGTTTGTTTGGTGCTGCTTCTTCTACTACTGGCGCTGCTACTACTGGTGGGACTGGTTTATTTGGTGCTGCTACTACTGGTGGTGCTTCAACTACTACTGGTGGTGGTTTATTTGGTAAAGCTCCTTCTTCTACTCCTACCACAACTGGCGGTACTGGATTATTTGGTAGTTCAACAACAACTACTACTGGTGGTACTGGGTTATTTGGAAATACTTCTGGTACTGGTACTGGAGCTAGTACTGGTATAGGTGGTTTTGGTTCTACTACAACCGCTGGTACTACAACAGCTAGTACTGGATTATTTGGTTCAAAACCTACTACTACTTCAACTACTACCACTCCTTCTACTGGATTATTTGGTTCTACAACAACACCAACCACTGCTGCTCCAACTACTACAACGGGTGGTGGTTTATTTGGTTCAAAAGCTACTACTACTACTACTACCGCTGCTACTACCGCTACTCCTGCAACTGCACCTACTACTACTAGTTCTGGTTTATTTGGTTCTACTACTACTACTTCTGCTGCTAAACCAAATCTATTTGGTGCTACAACTACCACACCAGCTTCAACAATACCATCTTTTGGTCAACCAGCACCAAAAGCTGATGCTTCTTCTAAACCTTTATTTGGCGCTGCTACTACTTCAACAGCTACTCCAACATTTGGTAAGACTGAACCAACTAAACCATTATTTGGTGCTACACCTGCATCAGAATCAACAGCACCAGCAGCTTCCAAACCATTATTTGGTAATACAACAGCATCTACTACTTCTAGTACAGAATCTGCTAAACCAACCTTATTTGGTGCAACTACTACAGCTACTACTACATCTGCTGCGCCTACTACTACATCTACTACTACATCTACATCTACTACAACTCCTGATACTAAAAAGCCATTTGGTACAACCTCTTCTACCGAATCTAAACCAGCTTCTTCAACTACTTTACCCACTTCTACTACTACCTCTACTACCTCTACAACAAATCCCCCTGCTGAAATAACTCCCTCTTTATATCTTAAAAATAAATCTTTTGAAGATATTATCGCCAAATGGACTACTACTCTTGCAAAAAATACTTTGGATTTCCAATCTCAAGCAACTTCAATAGCTGCTTGGGATCGTGTACTTGTTGAGAATGGTGATAAAATCTCTGAAGTATTCTCTGAAGTGGTTATAGCTGAACAAAATCAATCTAGAGTCGACCAAATGGTCCAATACGTATCAAGACAACAAGATGATTTAGAAACTTTATTAGAGGGTTATGAAAATCAAGCTTCTCATTTCCTTGCCGACCTTGCTGGTCCCGAGGGAATGCAACCAGTTGATCAAGAACGTGAAAAGGCTTATCGTTTAGCAGAAGATTTAAATGAAAAACTTGATTCAATGGATGGTAATTTAACAAGTGTCATTGATGAAATTAATAAAGTTTCAAGTGACCTTACAAGAGCTAATGATGATGATCCTCTTACTCAAATCGTTACTATCCTTAACTCTCATCTTTCTAGTCTTCGATGGATTGATTCAAATACTTCTCTTCTTCAAGAAAAGTTGGGTCAAATCCAAAAATTAGAACAACAAACAAGAGATCATTTAAGTGATAGAAGAAGATTTGCTAATTAAAAATTCTTATTATATATTTAATTAAAAGCTGTAGATGAGTTTTCATCTCCTTTTTTTTGCCTCTGGTGACCGGGCTCTGCCCGGACCCGCTGTGATTGGATTCGATAAGAAATGGTGTTTATTAATACTGCTGTTGTAAGTTATGGATAGAGGTAGGAAACTTACTGTAACTCGACTTGAGATTAATTAAACGAGTATAGAAACTCAACTCTAAAACCTAGTGGCTACGTGAACTTACTTCAACCATATAATCGAGCGATCTAGAACGTTAGTGGTATCGAAAAGAATGCACATATTCTTAATCTTTTACCTGGCGGTGGTAGTAGTAGCATTGAGAAGGAATTCAATTTCAAAGCTCTTGCTAGCTGCAACCAGCTGCTATAGAAATATATAGCGTACATATCCACCACGTTTCCTATAAAAGTTGCACATGCATAGTCCATAGAGCTATATATTAATTTATTTACTATATACGTATGTACTTTTTAATATTCTTTTAGCTAATTATATAGACATTTATCGACAATATATAGATTGACAAAAATACATGATTATGATTAATTGACATTCGATGTTCGGATGCGTTTACTAATATTCCTTAAAAAAGCCTCGTGCACTTTTGCTGGTGTATTCGCCACAATGTCGCTCAAGTAAGGTTCTAAACGTTGAGTATCTCGAGAATATTGCGTTTCACCTTCAGCTTCGGACTTTGCCAGAATTTTCCTCAAGCGTGATTCTTCAAAACGTTGAGTGTCCCTACAATATTCGGCTACAGCTTCAACTTCGGATATATAAATGAATTCATTTCTAGAGGGTAGAGTATTATCCTCGGCTACTTCTCTCGATCGTTTACGAACGTCACCATGCACAATTGCTCTGTTAGCAATGCTGCCAGGTTTCTTGATAGATTCATTATGTACATCTGAAAATGTTGAGGCCTTAACAGGACCTAGATCCGGTGGAGAGATGCCTGATTTTTGGAAAGCCTCTTTTATATTAGTCTCGGTAAAGACTTCTTCACGGCATGTCTTATATATCTCCAAAAATTTGCCGGTCCTAATAGTCTTACGACTGCTACTGGCCATAATACTTCTTATGCCTGCTTCCTGTGAATGCCATTTATTCTTCATTGGACCATAAATACCTACGTCAAGCGGTAGCATAAAATGTGAAGTATGTGGAGGAATCAAGACAATCCGTATCCGGTTGAGTCTTGCAAATTCAAGCACTGAGAAAGTTAAATGACTAGTATGTCCATCCAGTACAAGAACACGATAACCGGTATCAGTTTTGTATTGACGTGTTTCTGGTTCGTAAATTGTTTTCAGCCAAAGATAAAAAATTGAGACCTTAATGAACCCAGACTCGGTTGACTTCACCATTGGCCAGTCGGTAAAATACAGTCGTGGCTTTGGATCGTTTGGAAAAACAGATTCCGCAACATTATCTGTTGTATTAATGACCAAGTGGGGTAAATATGTACCATTATTATTAATGCATTCTAATATGGTTGTGATGGTGGGAGGTTTCCCTGATGTACTTTGGATGGGGATATCAGCGTCTTGTGGCATGGCCACATGATGTCCAAGATGGTGATGCTCGCCAGGTTCAAAGTCAATCTCATCAACATTCGAAATAAGATCGATCTTGAACTTTTTGTTAAACTCTGTGTATTCTTTAAAGTATTCTTTTATGTCAGCATAATTAGCACCCTTATGACGGGTGTCTTTCAATAAATTTGGTTTCATGGTTGTCAGTCCAGACCGTAAGAGGAGCCTGTCAACGGTTCTCATACATCCCACTGTTTTGTAGGGTCCCATACCATCGAACCCATTTTCACGTTCATTAATCTCGCCGATATCCTGCATCAAATTAAGCACCAGCTTCTTAGAAGGATGATAACCAGATGCTGATAGACTTAATATATGATCTTTTAGTAGTTCTTCGTATTGAATAGGTAGTACTCTTTTATCAACGTTTTTTTCAGATTTTGACTTAGTTTTACCTTTGCAATAACTGTAGAGTGTGCTTTTGGAGATACCAAATTGTTTTGAAGCCTCTGCAATTATTCCTTTCTTGTTAAGATTCTGGCCGACATACAAATATGCCGCGTGTAAATTCTTAGTATTCTCATGATTTGATTTTGGTTCGTCAACATGTACGTAAATTACCATAGTAGTTGAGATTAATAGCTGATTACACCTTCTGATTGTGTAGTTCTTTCTCTGTTTACATATCACCTAAAAGGTTTATGTTCCTATTTACTCGAAGCGCGCTTGGCCTACTTGGTCGGAACGCGATATCGCCATAGTGAAGCATGAGCCCACCACTCATTGGAAGCAGAATCCTTTTATAACATAATATCATAATAACCATACAACGGGTATTCACGGGCGTATTAAAGCACCATGTTAACTCGGGCTTCGCAGCTGTTTCACATGTGACAAAAGCCTTTATAACGTAGAGTATAGTTGAGTGGATAGCTAAGTTAACATTAACCGTTAGTTCGATATTTTGTTTATCATCCTTCAGCGAATATCGTCTAAGCCCTTACATATTAATGCAAGCCAAAAGAATTTTGATAACGGTAGATAAGGGTATAACGGGGGAGGGATGGAAGATGTGATTTACATAATTGAAAAATATATACATAATGGTTATACTTTTAAGAAATATTGTACGTATATAATTATATATTCATTGATATCAATGAAACTATCTCTATATATCATCTCCTAAATTTTACCGAGCACTGAGTTGGGGTTAAGGGTTTACTCAGTGACGTTCATACATTAACATGCTTAGTGGCCGTTGATAATGTGCATATCTTAACGTCGTTGGCAGTGGTTAATTAGCGGATAGTTTAACGTAGGGGTAACTTACCCAACGAAGGGTATAATGGTATTTGAGAAAGATATCATTGAATATATTATTCAAACCTACATGGATTATTTATCTTTTAGTACTATTACTCTACAGTAAAGCTCATTCCATTCTACCCACTTCACTCCACTCCACTTTCTATCTCCCCTATAACTCTCCCTTTTTGTTTCTTATCAATTCCAGAGTTAACTCGGGATCTGTTGGAAAGTGCGTTGATAAGCGACAATCTCTCCCGATAAGGAATAAAGTGAAAAAAAAAATCCCCCATAATAAATAACTCCACTTTTCCGGAAAGTTTTGTCCCCTTTTTTTTATTGGTTTTTTATTCTCTTCTTCTTTTTCTTCTTCTTTCCCTTCTCTTCATTAACTCAATATGAGATTCTTATTAAAATCATCTCAACAAGTGGGTGTAAGAAGATTACGACTACTTGCTAGTACTTTACCCCGTACTGCAGTACTATCATGTCGTTATTACTCTCAATCTTCTTCCCCTTTGGATCCTTTAGATACTTATCTTAGAAGACATAATGGATCATCTTCTGAAAAATCAATTGATACTCTACTCTCTAAAGTTGGTTATAAATCTGTAGATTCTTTTGTTGAATCAGTTGTTCCAGACGGTATTTTATCAAGAAGACCTTTGGAAGTTACTCCATTGGATGGCCTTAGCGAATCTCAACTTACTCAACGCCTTAAAGAAATTGCTTCTGAAAATAAAATTTATAAATCTTTAATTGGTAAGGGTTATTATGGAACTGTTGTTCCTCCTGTTATTCAAAGAAATATTTTAGAATGTCCAGAATGGTATACTTCTTATACACCTTATCAACCCGAAATTGCTCAAGGTAGATTAGAATCTTTAATGAATTTTCAAACTTTGGTTGCTGACTTAACTGGTATGTCAGTAGCAAATGCTTCTTTGTTGGATGAAGGTACTGCTGGTGCAGAAGCTATGGCAATGGGATTTCATGCTTTACGTGGAAAGAGAAAGGTTTATTATGTAGATGAGAATGTTCATCAACAAACTGTATCAGTTTTGAAGACAAGAGCTAATACTTTGGGTATAAAAGTTGTTATTGGATTACCTAAATCAGATGATGATTTTAAAAATTCTTTTGGTACTCTTATTCAATATCCGGGATCAAATGGTAATATTGAATCATTGGAATATTATCAAAATCTTTCTCAAAATATCCACAACTCTGGTGGTACCTTAGCAGTTGCAAGTGACTTACTTGCTTTAACCATTTTAACTCCACCATCTTCATTTAATGCTGATATTGTATTTGGTAATTCACAACGGTTTGGTGTTCCATTTGGTTATGGAGGTCCCCATGCCGCATTTTTCGCAGTTAGTGATTCAGAAAAACGTAAAATGCCTGGTAGATTAATTGGTCGTAGTAAGGATAGACTAGGTAATGCTGCTTTTAGATTAGCATTACAAACTCGTGAACAACATATTCGTAGAGAAAAAGCTACTTCTAATATCTGTACTGCTCAAGCTTTATTGGCTAATATGGCTGCTATGTATGCAGTTTATCATGGACCTGAAGGATTAAAAGATATTGCTAATCGTATTTATAGTCTTACTAGTTATTTGGCAAAGACTATTGGTGAAAAATCAAATCATAAAATTATTAATAATACTTGGTTTGATACTTTAACTATTGAATTAGATGGTATTTCTTCAAGTGATTTCTTAAGTAAAGCAGTTAATGAATATCAAATCAATCTTTTCAAAGTTGATCAAAATACTATTTCTCTTTCACTTGATGAAACAATTAATGAGAAGGATATTTCTAATCTCATTTCTCTCTTTACTAATTCAACTTTTAATCCATCTGATATAACATATGCTACTTTCCCAGAAGCACTTTCAAGACAAGGAAAGATTTTACAATATTCTGTTTTCAATTCTCATCATTCCGAAACAGAAATGCTTCGTTATGTTCACCATCTTCAATCTAAAGATCTTTCTCTTGCTAATTCCATGATTCCACTTGGAAGTTGTACAATGAAACTTAATTCAACAGTTCAAATGGCACCAATTACTTGGCCAGAATTTGGTCAACTTCACCCATTTGCTCCAATTGATCAAGCTAAAGGTTATCAAACTCTTGTGTCTGAATTAGAAGCTGATCTTGCTAACATCACTGGTTTCGATGCTACATCTCTTCAACCAAATTCAGGTGCCCAAGGAGAATTCACTGGCTTAAAAGTAATCCGTGCTTATCTCGAATCAATTGGTCAAGGACATCGTGATATTTGTATTATTCCAGTATCTGCTCATGGTACCAATCCAGCATCTGCTGCTATGGCCGGACTTAAGGTGGTTTCAGTTAAATGTAAACCAAATGGGGAATTAGATCTCGTCGATCTTGAAGCAAAAGCCGAAAAGTATAAAGATAAGCTCGCAGCTACAATGATTACCTACCCTTCAACTTATGGAGTATTTGAACCAGGAGTTAAGCAAGCTATTGAAATTGTTCATTCACATGGTGGTCAAGTTTATATGGATGGTGCTAATATGAATGCACAAATTGGTCTTACCTCACCTGGTGAAATTGGTGCTGATGTTTGTCACTTGAATTTACACAAGACATTTTGTATTCCTCATGGAGGTGGTGGACCAGGTGTTGGACCAATCTGCGTCAAAAAGCATCTTCAACCATTCCTTCCAAGTCATGAAGTAGTAGCAGTAACTTCAGCATCATCAAGTGGATCAGCAGTTGACTCTGTTTCTGCTGCTCCATATGGTTCAGCAAGTATCTTACCAATATCATGGGCATATATTAAATTAATGGGTGGTAAAGGACTTAAGAAAGCAACTGAATTAGCACTTCTCAATGCTAATTATATGATGGCACGTATTAGTGAACATTATCCAGTAGCATACACAAACTCTAGTGGACGTTGTGCACATGAATTCATTGTTGATTTAAGAGGATTCAAAGCAACCAGTGGTATTGAAGCAATTGATGTTGCAAAAAGACTTCAAGATTATGGATTTCATGCACCAACCATGTCATGGCCAGTTCCAAATACCCTTATGATTGAACCAACTGAATCAGAATCAATTGCTGAATTAGATAGATTTTGTGATGCACTCATTTCTATTCGTAAAGAAATTGCTGATATTGAAGAAGGTCGTGTTCCAAAGGAAAACAATGCACTTAAAAACGCACCACACACCCAACAAGATCTCTTAACTTCAGAATGGGATAGACCATATACTCGGGAGCAAGCAGCTTATCCATTACCATATCTTAAAGAAGCTAAATTTTGGCCAACTGTTACAAGAGTTGATGATACATATGGAGATCTCAATTTATTCTGTTCATGTGACCCAGTAGATGTTTTAGAATAAACAAAATGAACGGGAAAAAAGGAAGACAATTTATTTTGTTGGTTATGTTCAACCAGTTATTTATATTAATGTATTTGCATATAAATGTTTAAAACGCATTCAACAAGCGTTTAATAGATCAATTAATGATGTAAAATTGTACCATCAGCGGCCAGGTTCTGCCTGGACCCGTTGATAGCGGTGGTATGGAAGCGGGTGAATTGGATATTGATATAGATAGGAAGGAAGTTGGTTAAATTTCAGTGTAGTATATAAGATATTCTATTAGAGGTTTGATATATTCGGTTAATACGTGATATCGGTATATTGAGAGTTAAGAGGATAGAATTGTAAGTATTTCGTCCACTTCGCTCCATCCATCTTCAACTCTTAATGGATGTATTCTTAGAGAAAATTAACGATCACTACCAAGTGTACGTTTACTTATTCCCATGATATACGTATAGCGTAAATTATAATCTTTTAATCAATGTATCACTGTCGGTTCACAATTCTGAGGAAGAAGATTTACAATCGCTTAACGCATCCTACTTTACCCCTGAAACTACTACTTTTGTTGATTTTATATGCCGCTCATAGTGAGGCTAGAAAAAATATTTTGAAATTTCTCATAGTACTAACAGATGAAGTAGTGATATTAAATGGAACAAGAATATTAATTATAATGGGTAAAAGTAGTAAAGATAAAAGAGATTTATACTATAGAAAAGCTAAAGAAGAAGGCTGGAGAGCTAGATCTGCCTTTAAACTTTTACAATTAGATTCACAATTTCATCTTCTAAAAGGTTTAAATAGAGTAGTTGATTTATGTGCAGCACCAGGTTCTTGGTCTCAAGTTTTATCTAGATCTTTACCGGAAGATTCAGCTAAAATAGTAGCAGTTGATCTTCAACCCATGTCACCAATTAAAGGAGTAACATCAATTCAAGCTGATATTACTCATCCAAATACATTATCAAGAATTCTTGAAATTTTTGGTGGTGAACCAGCTGATTTTGTATGTTCCGATGGTGCACCTGATGTTACTGGATTACATGATTTAGATGAATATATCCAGGCACAATTAATTCTTTCTGCTTTACAATTAGCAACTGCATTATTAAGACCAGGAGGAGCCTTTGTTGCAAAGATATTCAGAGGTCGAGATATTGATTTAATGTATTTTCAATTGGGATTATTATTTGAAAAGGTTACTTGTGCTAAACCAAGATCATCAAGAGGTTCATCATTAGAAGCATTTATAGTATGTCAAGGATATAAACCTCGACCAGGATGGGTACCAAATATTACAGAAGGTGTTTATTCAACAGAAGAATATTTTGAAAAAATGGATATAAAACGACCATTAATAGTTGATTTAGAAGATACAAATTATGAAGAAGAAGAGCGAATAGTAGCACCATTCATTTCATGTGGTGATTTAAGTGAATATGATTCTGATGCAACATACACTTTAGATAAATCTGTCCAACGGATAAGTCTTGATCCAGTACAAAGTCCAACTGCTCCCCCTTATAAAACTGCTATAGAATTAAAACGTAAAGGGCTTATTAAAAGAACTTAAAAGTTTAATATTGTGTACCTTTTTGCCTCCGGCGGCTGGGCTCGGCCCAGACCCGTTGTGATAGTATAGTAGCCTAAACATCTACTGTTCTCGTACCCAGGCGGTAGTTATTGCCGATGGTTCAAGTATTTTCAGGTATATTATCGAACGATATTGTCGATGAAGATGGATATTAGTACTCCTCGTTAAGCAACTATGAGCTGGGCAGTGCCCAGATATAGTACATGGTAAATAGAATAAAAGAATATATAAATAAAGAGAAACAACTAACAACTTTAGCTTACGTGGATAGTTTTGTGGAGATTACGGGTTGATTGAACCCATTCAAGAAGGGCTGTTTCACGAGTGGCAGATAAATCAGAACTAGTGGGATTTATAGTATTAGTTGACATTGCTGCTACTGCTTCGGTTGATGATTTGACAAGATTCTTCTGTTCTTGTATTTGTTTTTGATCTAATTCAGATTGGTAGTACCGATTCGGAAGAATTGTTGCGCTTGTTGTTGTAGATGTAGATTTACTTTTACCATCTGTTGATTTACTTTTATTCTCCTTAATATCTAAATCAAGATATTTATTTGTTAAATCAATTTTTGAATTGATTAATCGATTGTCGAGTATAAGACCAGTTATTATCTCAACTAATGTTAATTCATCAACTGATAAAATCATCTCAAGATGAGTTAATGAAATGCATTTATATGGTTTAACCAAGTTGAGAATAGCTAATGATCGAATACTAAGAATAATATCATCAAGGAAACTAGCAAAGAAACTATCTGATTCTATTTCTGCTTTATGACTTCTCATTAACTTATTGAATCTTTCTATATCAGATTTTTGAAAAATATCAACTAATTCAACAATTATTGATACTTTGGGGTGATCTTTATAAGGCTTTGTTTCTTGTGATTCAAATGGATTAATGCCACTTTCTGATAACATACAAGCTAATACATAATATTTTAATACTTGAATACGATTTAAAGATCCTGCTTCATCATAATTCTTAAATGATTCAAAAAAATCTTCTCTAGCAGAATCCCATTTTTTCTCTTGCATGTGCATTTTGCCTCCACATTCACGAATCACTCCAAGAATTTTAGGATGAAGTATAGCAGAAGATACATTGATTGTTTTATTGTATAATTCTTTAAGACGTTTAATATTGCCAGTGATTGTACATAATTGGATTTCTAAAGCATAAACTTCGAGTAGGTATGTTGACATGATATTATCATTAGCGCCAGCTATGTTATAACTTACGCTACTTCCACCACCACTGCCACTTTCTCCTCCACATACAATTATTAATTCTTTTACTAAATCATTAGCCTCATCAACCATTCCATTACTGATATATAAATTAACCAACTTTAAACTCATTCTAACCCACAACCTACTGTTGTCATTCTTCTTTTTCAATTCATCTAAAGCTATTGTATAAATATTCTTCATGAAAACTAAATCATCACATGATATCCATTCAATAATATTATTCAATGATGTTTCAGCATAATTCTTAGTAATAACTGGCTTGTCAGTTCGTTCAATTAAAATTTTAAATAAATCAAGAATTTCTTTCTTATCTTTATGAACAATGTATGATAATTTAATTGCTTGTTTAATACATTTAAATGACCATTCTGAATCTTTATCTTCATTTATACCTGATAAAAATATTTCCAATGCTTCATTTGGTTCATCTTCTTTAAGAGCTATATAATTGTATTAGTTGTGGGGGTTTTTACAACCGAGCAGATTTTAGATTACTCACCTTTGGCATTATAATATTTATTTTCCTATATTGTTAGTGGACATCAATCCTCATAATAAGCTATGGGAAAATCATTACCATTACCAATTCCTACTCAATATCACACCCGCATACACTCGCTTTCTAACATTACTTACTAAATCAAGTTCTTCTCCTTCATTTCCCTCAGCCATCTCTTCATCATCATCTTCCTCATAATCAAAATTATACTTAATAGTGGTTAGTTATAATCATAATAAATAAGGATAGAAATCATTTTACTCACATCGTCCTCATCAGCGGACATCATAAAATCTTCATCATCCGACATTTTGAATAAGTTTTATCAATCAATTCACCTAAAAATTCAATCTCTCGTTATCTGATTCTGCTAATGGCCCACTGGATGCTACTATCATGTGAGTAACGGTGGTATAGAGTAACAGCGGTGTGTAAAGTGTACACTCTCGAAGAATAAAATCCTTATATAAGTGTTAGTTTTGCTTGAATAATATAGCTTGTATCACGTGCGCCTAGGACCCTACTATTATGCTTCTTAACGTTATGTCGAATCCCACGAGATAATCGAGAAATTACAACCAAAGTTGGGTATACGCTCCAAGCGTATGTTCAGAACTTTTAACTTGTAAAATTTGCATGTATAAAATTATAAATTCATATAATTGATTCATTTAACTAAGTTCAGAACTATGTCCACTTAACATTTTTATTACCTGAAAACTACTCCGCTATTTAGGGAATGAACTAGATACCGTCAATCCTTTACCATTATTCTCAATATGGTCACTTTATCTTACGCAAAGTACAACCTTCCCACTTTCTTATTCTTTCTCTTTAATAAATAATATTCTATATATATAAATGCCTATATAACTTTTAGAAATAAATGCTCTACTATCCTCACTCCCCTCCCCCTCCTTCCCCCCTTCTACTTTACATAACCCCTGATTCCATCCTTCCAACTTGTCCCTTTCTTCCTTTACCTTGTTGTGGCGCTTGCCATGAATTTGAACTAGTATTGGAAAAACTTGCAGCTGATTGCTGTTGATTTTGCCAATTCTGAATCTGCTGTTTACTATATTCCTTTCTTTGCTGATAATCTTTTGGTGGTGGAGTATATTTCTTTTGAACTGGTCTATTAACTCTTTGCTTATTTAATTCATTTTGATGTTGTGTATATTGCCTTTGATCAACCAATTGAAAATCGCCTCTTTCTCTTTGCTGTTGAATTGCTCGTTTACGTAAAAATGTATCAATCATAGCAGCGTTTCTTGTTGAACAAGCATTTAACCAACAAAAGATACTACCCAATACAGGAAACAAAGAAATAATAAAGTCAAGAAGAATATTCCCACTCATCTTTGCTTGAATGTCAACTGGCACTTGCAATTCATCTGCCAATGAAACAAGTCTATAATGAACGGCATACATACACATTGGACCAATAACAGGAATCAAAGCTGCTAAAGGAGCTGATCCAACTCCTAATTGTAACCAAAACCAACCTAAAAAGCATTGATCATGAGTCCAAGCTTTTTTAATTATTCTTTTCCAAACTTCTTGATCATGTTGAGTAAGTCCATTTGGAGGCTTTCTTCTCTCAGTATCACCATTTGATTTAGTAATAAAGAAAGGATCTACAAAGTTAGATATATGATCTGATACTTCTAATCACTATCCTAAATTAGCCAGCGATATTTACCTTTTGTTTCTATAAATTCTCCAGCGGAATCCTCCCATGCTGACATAACATAATCATATCCTGGAATAGATTCAATATTGTCATTGACTGTTTGAATGGTTTGATCCATTTTTTTTTTTTTTTGGGAATTTTTAAAGTTATTTTTAGAGACCGAAATCAGGTGAAGTTAAAATTAAATTGAACATCTCTCCACTAAAAGCTTTTTTCGGCCCTAGCGGATAAACATACTTTTCAATCGTGCATATTTTTCCATCTTGGCAACGCTTATCTGATAAAGCAGCCTTATAAGGGTCCACTTTGCCTCCGGCGGCCGGAATCGTTGTTCCTCGCTTTGCGAGGAAAAATCTACCTCCACCACTAGCATCCTAACTTTTGCATAATTCGCTGTATCTTACACCCGTTACCCCAGCTTAATTATACTATCTCCAGTATACCAACCAGTAGAAACAAGATCGATATAATAATTAAGCATCAATTCACCATTCTTTTGAATATTATATTAACAATATTATATCTAAATCAATTATATATATTCCCATTAATCTTTACGAAATAATCATGGAACTAATCTCCATCTATATCTTTAACTCCAGGAAACCTTCATCGGCGGGGCTCTGCCCGGACCCATAGATCAGTAAATCCTTGCATTACACTCGATGAGAGATGGATGTACCAGGGTAAATATATGTATCATGGGTTTCGGTGGAACAGATCCTCTTTCATCCGATTCCAGCTTGGTTTACGTTACAATTGAATACATATTTAGTCATAATTAAATTAATTTATATATCAAAGTTAATCACAATATTATCAACGGAGTGAAAAAAGACGATTTCGGGTAGAACTCGGCTGCCAAAGATAGGTGGAGATGATTGCTTAAATCTCTTTCTTACAACTATAAAATTTCTACATTACTTTTAAGCGATTTAGATTATCTTTCTGCCGGATATTTTAAAGATTATTTACCCTAAAGGCTATTTCCCTGAGCGTTGTTTTGCAAATCAGTGTTTGTCGTAACATTGTTTTCCAAAACTTGTTGAAATTGTTCTCCAAGTCTCTGCGTTATTCTATAACCGACAACAGGATGTTCTAGTGCCGAGAAATCTCCTTCTTCAATGAGACTGATTTACCGTTTAGAGCATTGTGTTAGAATTAAGAGGTTATTCTTGGACGGAAGCCCTACGTTAGGTGCAGTAAAAACTGACCCTGAGTCCCCCTATTATCCAATCATGCGTAAACCAAAAATATATACAGTTAAATCTGTTTCCCATATTAAAATGAAAATGGTTTTCTTATCCAGCAGTAGTCAAAACATGTCAGGTATGAAAGATTAAGGGAGGATTTTGAAATTGAAATCAGCTTGGGTTAACGCTTGATGAGAAAAAAGCTCTTTGAACTTCGGTAAGTCCTTAAGATTCTCAATACCAAGGTGTTTGCGATTTATATATTTACAACGGTTTATCCGATTATAAGTATATATGTAGTTATAGTTATATTTATAAAAGCTAATAAATTTGTTAAAAGCAAATAGAATTAGAGTGGATTTGTAACCATCATTAACACGTGATTCTCACTGAGCAAGTATACTTTGTTCCAGAACTTTTCAAGAGATTAGTCTATGGATATCGAATACTTGAAGTTAAGTATATCACTTCCTTCTCCCATCTTCTCCTCTTTTTACTGTTTTTTCTTTTCTTTCTTTGGAAAGAAGTATCTCTTAAGGTAAATATCACTAACATCTATTTAATTAATGGGTGCTGATACGACACATATCGTATACTGTTAGAAATCTTTAGTAGATATCCTATCTTTCATATAATTTAGTACATTACCGTAAGAATAAATTCAAGCGAACTCCTCGCGTAGCGAGGATCGTCGTTTAAGCAGTGAGCCGTAATTATATCATACCACAACTTTTACAGCTTTCATAATCTGTATTACAAGAAAGGGGCCCAACAGAAACATTTCCTAGTCTCAACCCATGAAGCTGAGTCTCAAGATTTCATCTTCGTAGAAAGCAAAGTCTATTCTCTTCAATCACTAATCTTACTCTGATATGATAATGGCCATACTCAATTTCTTCTAGTTTATGACAATGGTCCAGAAGTGTAGTAAAGAGAATACTATCGATATAAAGGTCATATCTAAGACCTAAATACTCAATATTTGGGCATCTTTTACATAACGAGACAAAATCCCGCTTACTTCTGAAAGATGCATAAATAGTGAGATGTGTGAGATTCGTTCCTATATCAAAGTATTCCATGAAATATGGAATATTAATTGTTTCTGCAATATTTAATCTTGTTAGTTGCGATAAGGATCCTTTATCGAAAAGAAAATTTTCTTTCCAATAAGGATATCTCACACTTAAACTAGTTAAAGTTACTGGCCAAATGGGGGTTATGGGTGAAGTACGATCAAGAACATCGTGCACTTTTCCAATATTTAAGGAGTCCAAAAAAAGAGCTTTTAATTTCGATTTACATAAGACTCTCCCAAATAGCTCTAAATTGAAAATTATCCCACCCATATGCATAATCTCAAAATACTCAAGATTAGGAAAAATAGTGATACAATTGATGGCCAAATCAGTAGGAGGTTTGTGCGTGTACACTTTTAAAGCTTTTAGAGACTAATATTGAATCATATTTAGGGTATCTCCAAGCAATAAACTTGGCCCAAATATAAGAGTTTCAAGAGACGGTTGACCTTTTAAAATTAAATCTAAGTAGATTTTCACACTACGCGAACCCCCGTTTACAACTAATACGTTGACTGGCACTAGTTCTTCAAAAATGTTGGATCTGGTGCAAAAACGCGGTTTAAATATAACAAGCTTATCTACTGATAGCTTTGGAAATTCTTTCTTGAAATTGCTCTTCTCTAGTAGTTGGAGGCATTTCAGTTCTTCATCGAGGGAAGCAAAATGGGAAAGGTTGAGATTAACCTCTCTAACTTTGAACTCTCCCCGAGGAGTAGCATTTAGTAGGAATTTTCGAAGTCTTTGCTCGGTGCAACCTCGTTCCAAAGTATAAAACTTATCCTGGTTTCTTCTGTGAAAGTTGCACGTATTCCATAAACGATAATCATTAGCTAGATATGAATATGATTGTTTAGAGACTTGTTGAAAATTAGTCCATTCTAATAGACCAAGATGTGAAAAAATACTATGTAAAATTTCATTAGGTAGAAATGTAAATGGATCGGATCTTGTAAACCGATTGATCCTAGATTCAATTAATA